>JABYQO010000011.1:600000-800989 GCA_022606155.1 Trametes elegans | reverse complement strand
CGCACGAGGATACGCGAGTCCGCTAAAGCGGCAAATCGGGGCCTAGCGAGGCCCTGGGCGCGTCAGCGAGCCGGCCCACGAACTCAGTGAAAGCAACAACGAAGAAGAACCGGCACGACAGCCCGAGAGCGCAGAAGAACCGGCACGACAGCCTGAAAGCGAAGAACCGGCACGACAGCCTGAAAGCGAAGAACTGGCAAGACAGCCCGAAAGTGAAGAACCGGCAAGACAGCCTGAAAGCGAAGAAGAACCAGCACAACAGCCTGACAGAGAGGAAGCACCTCAGGAACCCGAAGAACCAGAAGAACCATCAAGACCCCCATCACCAGAACCGGCCATGGCTGAACGCAACCAACCCGAAGAGGAATTGAAGCTGAAGATGCCACCAGAATTCTCTGGCAAGAGAGGGGAAGCCATTGAATGGCTGCAGAAATGCACCCTCTATCTCATGATGAACGAAACGAAATATAACACCGACAAGAAGAAGATCATCTTTTGCCTTATGTTGATGAATGAAGGAAATGCCGGGAAATGGTCCCGCATGTTCATTGAAGATTGCGAAAAGCAAGCCCTCAATCAAGCACGAGAAGTGTCCTATGGCACATGGGCAGAATTCAAAGCAGCAATCCGAGACTCATTCGACGATGTCGATGACAAAGCCAGTGCCCGCGTACTGCTTAGGACCCTCAATCAAGGAAAGAAGCCCGTGGACGAATACATCACAGAATTCAAATCCATTATTGCTCAATGCGGGATTGCCGAGTTCGACGTCATAGCCGACTTCTTTTATGGAGGACTTAACCGACCCCTCCGGGAGAAGATGTTCAACCTCTCAACTATGCCAACCAGACCTACGGAACTCTACCAAACCGCAGCCCGACTAGAACAACAGTGGTGCATCGGGAGAACGTACGACGGAAGGAACACACAGTCCAAACCAGCCTACAAGCCGTACCGATCATCCCAGAAGGAAAGAGACCCTGACGCCATGGACATTGATGCCATGACGGCCGAAGAACGAACCTGTCACTATCGAGAAGGAAGATGCTTCACATGCCATCAAGTGGGACACCTATCAAGGCAGTGCCCAAACAAGAAGAACAATAATAGGGAAAGAAACACTCGCACACGAATTACCGAAGTTGAAGAAGAAACTCAACCCGAGAACAACGAAGAACCACAACAGACTTCCTCTTCCTCGAAGCAACTCATGGCAGCAAGAATCCGCCTCGCACTCAAAGGCATGGAAGACAACGACGATGCAAAGAACATCATCTCAGCCTTCTCTGGAGAGGGTTTTTGAGAAACCGGCATGCCTCGACGTCACGACCGCGTTATAAGATCTACCATGTAATAACAGCCCAGACATCCCAACGATCTATGAGGATACTGATAACTATTCATGGAGATCGAACCGTTGAAACGAAAGCGCTTATAGACACTGGAGCTGGAGAACAATTCGTCGACTATCGATTTGCAAGAACACAACAGCTACCATTAACCAGGCTCACAACACCGATCCGAGTATACAACGCCGATGGAACACGAAACGAAGCAGGCGACATCACCAAATGCGTCGTCACCGAAATTGAAGCCGGACAACACAGACATATTGTCCGACTCCTAGTAACGTCACTAGGAAAAGAACCAATCATCCTGGGCCTACCATGGTTACAACGAGTCAACGCCCATATTGACTTCACCAAAGGAACCCTCGACATCGACCCTACAAAAGTCAACAGAACTATTACGGAATACCTTCGAGCAGCATGGTTCCCGGAAAAATGTCCGTTCACCGGAAGGGACCTACCGTCTATAAACAACAAGAAGGAAACACCAGAGAAAGAAGAAACGACCCCTGAAGACACCACTCCCACAGGATCAGGCATATATGAAGACACAAACCCGCTGGACCCTGAATTAACACCAGAACCAGCTGAAGAAGAAGACTTGTTGCTGGCATATTTGCGCAATGAACAAGAAGCACTCCTGAAGTTGCATTCAATTGAACACCACGGAGATATGCTCAAACCAGGCACACCAATAACTAGAGAGGACGACAATGAAACACACCCACATACTAGACCAGGGCCAACAATTGGACGCATTCACTGGGCACCAAATGGAACTATGTTTGCCCCCACAGCAAACATATGGATCAGAGCCAAAATCAACCCGGCCATGGCACTAGCACAAGAACATCATAAGCAAGAGAAAACCCTCACATTTGAAGAAATGTTACCCCAAGAATACCGGAACTACGCAAGTGTATTCGAGAAGAAAGCTTCAGAACGATTCCCCCCGTCTAGGCCATGGGATTTAGCCATCGATTTAAAAGACGATTTCACCCCGCGAGACTTCAAGCTATATCCACTCACACCAAAAGAACTTGAAGCCAAAAAGGAATTCATTCAAGAAAACCTTCGAAAGGGATACATTCGGGAATCAAAGTCACCAATGGCCTTGCCCTTTTTCTTTGTAGGGAAAAAAGACGGTTCCCTTCGACCCTGCCAAGACTATCGCTATTTGAACGAAGGAACGATCACGAACAAATATCCACTGCCCTTAATTTCGGAACTAGTGGACAAGCTACGAGGGGCCAAGATCTTCTCTAAATTGGATCTGCGATCTGGATACAACAACGTGCAAATCAAGGATGGAGACCAATGGAAGGCAGCTTTCAAAACGCACCAAGGACTATTCGAACCAATGGTCATGTTTTTTGGACTAAAGAACTCCCAGCGGCTTTCCAAGCAATGATGAACGCCATCTTCCACGATATGATTGACGAAGGATGGCTCATCATCTACATGGACGACATCCTCATATTCTCAGACAACACCGACAAACACCGAGAAAGAACACGGAAAGTATTAGAACAACTAAAGGAACACGACCTATACCTCAAACTGGAAAAGTGCATTTTTGACACACCAGAAGTGGAATACCTCGGAATGATCATTCGGGAAAACCAAGTAGCAATGGACCCCATCAAGGTCAAAGGAATACTCGACTGGCCAGAACCAACCTGCGTAAAGGACGTCCAATCCTTCTTAGGCTTTGGCAATTTCTACCGGCGATTCATCGATCACTTTTCGGACCTTGCCAAACCCTTGAACAATTTAACCAAGAAATATGCTCCCTGGAACTGGACAGCAGAATGTCAAAAGGCCTTTGACACCTTGAAGACACGATTCGCAACAGCACCTGTACTTCAAATGCCTGACGTCACCAAACCATTCATCATTGAATCAGACGCATCCCAATGGGCAACTGGTGCTGTACTACGACAACAAGACGCCAATGGTGATCCACACCCCTGCGCATATCTATCCGAACGACTATTAGCAGCCGAACGGAACTACGAAATCTATGATAGGGAACTTCTTGGGATTGTCCAAGCCCTCAAAGCCTGGAGACACTACCTGGAAGGATCAGAACACCCTGTCGCCATCCTATCCGACCACAAGAACCTCACGTATTGGAGAAGTCCACAACAATTAAACCGACGACAAGCCCGATGGGCACTCTTCTTATCCCAATTTGATATCCAACTGGAACACACTCCTGGCACAGCAATGATCCAATCCGACGCACTGTCAAGGCGGCCCGACTACCGCATAGAAGGACAAGACGACAATCAGCAGCGAACCCTACTACCTGACAACCTATTTGTGCAACTGGTCGATACATGACTCGCTCCTCAATTCAAATGACTAGCTCAACAAGACAAGCTTTTCTGTGATGCGCTAGCTGCAATTCGTTCACAGGGACTCCCGCCAATCAAAAGCTCCCTCACCGACTGGACTGAACAAGACGGTTTAATATTCTACCGAAACCGATGCTATGTGCCTGCAGACCAAGAATTACGACGTGATTTAATTCGACAATACCATGACACACCAGCAGCAGGCCACCCCGGAAAATTCAAAACACTAGAACTGCTACGACGAGACTACTGGTGGCCAGGGATGTATGTCATGGTCTCCCGCTATGTCGAAGGATGTGCACTCTGTCAACAAAACGAACCAAACACACATCCGACAACACCACCACCACAACCAATCGCAGCCACCAATGTGACACGACCATTTCAACATGTATCCATTGACCATATCACCGATCTGCCCATGTCCCATGGGTATGATAGTATTCAGGTCGTGGTCGACCAAGGCCTTACAAAGGGGGTAATCCTTGCACCCTGCAAGAAAACAATTAACGCAATGGGGACTGCAACATTGTTCCACCGACATGTATACCGGCGATTTGGCCTGCCAGACAAGATCATATCCGACCGAGGACCACAATTCGTCTCAAACGTCACTAAGGAACTGGGAAGACTCCTTGGAATAACACTCTCCCCCTCAACTGCCTATCACCCAGAGACTGATGGGCAAACCGAACGAATGAATCAAGAGCTTGAAGTCTACCTTCGAATATTCTGCGCCGGACGACCAGACGAATGGGCTGAACACCTGATCAATGCCGAAGTAGCACACAACCAACGAACACACTCGGCACGAAGCACATCACCATTCTACCTCATGATGGGGTACAAACCCCGGCTAATCCCGATTGCTTACCCCAAAACACATGTACCATCTGTGCAAGAACGCCTTACGGAACTCCAGAAGGCACGGGATGAAGCCCTGGCAGCACACGAACTCGCACGACACGTCATGAAAGATCGCTACAAGGGAAAGTTTGTCCAATTCAAGAAAGGACAGAAGGTCTGGCTCGAATCCAAGAACCTGAAACTGGCCTACGCCTCCCGGAAACTTGCACCAAAACAGGAAGGACCTTTTGTCATCACCGAAGTCCTAGGACCCGTGACATATCGCCTAGACCTGCCTCGATCATGGAAGATCCACCCCGTGTTTCACACATGCCTTCTTTCACCATACAAAGAAACCGAAGTACATGGACCAAACTACACAAGGCCACCCCCTGACATTATCGAGGGAGAAGAAGAATATGAAGTTGAGGCCATCGTTGGTCATCGCAAGCAACGAGGCAGCATGCAATTTCAAATCAAGTGGAAGGGTTACTCATCCGCCGAAAACACATGGGAACCAGAACACGCACTTATCCCGGGATCGGCAAACCTGTTGCAACGGTATAAAAAGGCCAAAAAGCTGCTATAATCCCGGCATGCTGTCGTTCGCAATCGTCTTTGCCCTCTACTGCCTCCTGTCCCTCGCACTCACCCTTGCCGTCGTCGCATACATTCTCCGCGACTTTTCATATCGACTCCTCGAACACACTCTCCACACTTGCGACTACCCTGACAAGTCGACCACTGCGTGGTAGGCTTGTACATGCTCGCCGTCGTCTTAGGCCTCCTCCTCTCTGTCCACTTCCTTCTCCTCATTGCCATCACCCTTTTTGCCCTATCCTTTCTAACTTTCAACCAACTACTCATCGACTACCGTGACCCCCTCCATCCCGAGAAGGACACCATCTAAACAATGCCTGCCATCTCGTGGCCAGCCCGTTTGCAATACCCACACCCCAACCTCGCCGACCCCGCCGACAGAGAGAACATCCCACCAGGCCGCGCACTGACACCCACCCACAGACAGCCTGCACCACCGTCGCCTACCTCCGACCTCGAGTCTGTCGGCTCTGACGACTCTATTCTCAATGACACTTCCTCCATTCCTCTGGTCAACCAGCTCACTGTGGCCGTTCTAACGGACCCAATCCCTGTCCTGCGAGTGGCACAGCAGCAGCACCCATACCCCGCGTACCTCCTAGCCGAGTATTGCAACGCATACAACAACCAACGAGACCTTGTCAATCTGGCGGCGAATGCGGAAGACTTACGCAACGAGGCGTCATCCATCGGAGATGAGCTCGAGGAGGACTTCAACGTCCTACACAACGAGGCCGAAGCAACCCGGGCCCAGGCACAAATCCTCTACAATCAGTCGCTCCAGCTCTTCAAACGGGCCACCCACCTTCACGACACTGCCATTCACATTCACCGCATCTCTAGAGAGGCCACTGTAGTAGAGAACATCGTGCAACGCTCCCAAAGCACCCTTGTCCGAGTCAATCAGCGAACTCTACAGCGCCGACGCAACCTCGTTCGCACCTTTGAACGACCTGCCTTCCTCGAGCGCATGCACCCCTACTTCTGGGCAACGGTTGACAACTCAGCACCCCCTCGTGGACAGCGACTGGCAGCGCACCGTACCGTCCCAGGCGCGGCCCGCGACTCTGGCAGCTACTTTCCATTCGGCCACTACCACCTCACTGCGGGCGCCCAGCGGCGAAGAGCAGCCAACCAAGCGCCGCCCGCTCAAGGGGCACCCCCTGCTTACCACGAGGCCGTTGTACCACCGCCACCTTCACCGCCACGTCTCCCCAGCCCTATCGAGCAGGCCGAAGAACTAGTGCGCGTTCCGTACCGCGAGACCGCCACACCCGACATCCTGCTCGATGGAAGGAACTCTGGAGGACTTTGATAGGTCAACGACGGGACGTCGTTAGCCATATGAAGGGGGTAATGTTACGACGATCCTAACGGTAGAACGGTATCTTTTCTCTTTTCCCTTTTCCGTCACTCTTCCTCGACCCGTCGTTCACCCGGTAGCATGACATCATCCTGCTACTGGCTCCCACGGATGTTGTACTTTACTCTCACGCTGTCAGCACTGCCATGTCAGCACCGCCAGTGCTTCGTCAGCACTGCCACTGTGCTTCGTCAGCACCGCCACCGTTACGTCACCTTCATTATCTGTAGTACAGCTCTTACTCTACGTAGTAATACTGGACTCTCACGTGACTGGTTTCCTCCATGTATATAAACGCAAGGTATCTCTGTGAGATACCTCAGCTCGACCTGGTTATCTATTGCCTACATCGCTCAAACCCTCGATTGCCCTCGCCTAAAACCTTGACTCCTAGCGACCTCGTCATGGACTGTGACCGTCGTAGGCATCATCGTAACACCTGCCTCCATCCCAACCTTCTTGTAGGACCAGAAGCGGTGCTGTCTGATCGTACGGATGATGATCCGTTTATCGTGGAGGGTAAGAGCCCAAGGGCGTCCAGAGCGGCGAAGAGAGCGAAAGATTTTGTGGGCCTTGTAGCGCTGGAACGTCTTGCAGCAAGTCAATCGAGCCACTCCAAGTCGGGCAGCTATCTGACCATAGATCAGGCCTTCCTTACAAAGAGCGACAATCTGACTATGCTTAGTGGGAGAGAGTTCGGTGGTGCCAGCAGGAGCCATGGTAGTGGTTGTGGTTAAAGAAATGAATTACTCGAAACATGTGCTACGCTTTCCGGCGCTTATCGTGACATGTGACATCACGTGTTTCCATACTTTTGGCACCCACGAGTAGTTACACCTGAGCATTTCCTGCCTTGGGCAAACGGCAAGGGCGTAAATTGGCACAGGAATTGGGAGAACAATGTGAACATCATTGCGATCATGACCGAGTCCATAGCGATACAAAGCAAACTAATCCTTCTCCGCGTACGCCAGGAGATGCCGCTCAATCTCCTCCGTATCCATGACGCGCCACTGTCCGCGCGTCTTCGGGTTCTCATCCTCGCCGTCGGAAACAATCCCAATCTCGACCTCGTCCGGCTTAAAGTCTGTCGCGTGCACCGTCGAGATAGCCTCGATCGCCAACTGGTAGATGTCTATCAGCACCATGACGCATGGCGGCATACGGAGCTCACGGCAAACACACCTCGATGACCTCCGCACGCGAGAGCGTCTTGCCCGCCTTGACGGCGTCGTCGGCCCCACGTCCAGAATCGAGTTTCTTCCACTTCTTCTCGAGATGGTTCATCGCCTCCTGCTGTTTCTGACCCGCGGATGTTGCGTGGTAGCCGACGAAATAGCCGGCAGGGTCGAGCTTGAAACATTGGGGACCAAACTCGGGGTCGATGCCGATAAGAATCATGGCTGAACGGCTCTCGTTAGTTCCAACCTTTGATAATGTGTAACTCAGAGTGCTGCATACCAATACCGAGCGGACGCATGCCGGCACGCTGCGTGTAGACTTGGTTGATGTTCGCCATGCGTCGCGCGAGCGCGTCAGGCGTGATCTCGTAGCCGTACTTGTACCTGAACTCCGCTGCTTCTGCACGCGCACGCATTACTTGGGAGCGGGCATCGGCTGCATATTGCCAAGCAGGTCAGTCTGGTTTGGTGCCGACAAGTTCACCCAAAGCACACGCACCTATCAGACCAGTCATGACACAGCCAATGGTAGGAGTGATACTGAAGAGATGGGTGATGGTGGAAGCATCGAGGAGCTTATCCTGGTGAAACAGTGAGCATCGGCCTCGGAGAGCACCTGTGCCACAAACGCGGGGGTACTTACAGGGACCTTCTTTTGCGTGATGACTACAGCAGTGTCCTTCCCCCTGGCTGCAATAGCAGTGTGTCCAGACCCAGAGATAGCTTTGAAGGCATATTCTGCGGGGACATATTATGGGTATCCGGTTTGGAGTGGACGCGCCATTGCTACTAACCTACTTGATACAACCGACCCTCTGGCGAGAAGACGGTGAGGAAACTATGACGGCACAATCAGCTGAGCCATAAAGTAGGCTAGATGCGTGCTTACCGATCATAGGACGTCCTGGACATGGTGAGAGGGGGAAAGGATGGGCAAGCGCGAGAGGGAGGAACAAGTGCAGAGGACGCGCAAGTCAACGCGACACGCGTATCCCGATCGCATTGGGGTTACAGGTGCGAGAATAGGGTTAGGGGCGACGCCCAATCAAGGAGATAGACGCCCGAGTGACCTCAGTCACGTGTCAATCAAAAGTATCACGGCTCGGGTCCGTCCTCGCGAACACCCTGCGCTAACTCAGGCTCTCGCTGGGATTCTACCGGTCTTGTCTCGCTTGGCTACCCTGACGCCCTTGAGACTTGGGGAGATCCTACTTTGAAATCGGGCTTGTGGTGAGGAAGGGCACGCACGCGGTGCGCCGGAAGAGCAGAGCGCCATGAAGGAGTCCGTGTCCCATCAGGCCCCCAAAGTCATGTATGTCCTCCTCGCTCGATCACAAAGCTACTGGTTCTGAGTCAATGCTGTAGCAAGAAACTGCAGTTTAGTTTGCTGAATAACCAGGATACGGTCAAACTCGCTGAGTTCGAAGTCACTCACCGCGATCTATACACCGCGATCGACCGTCTCCCAGTCAAGAACGGTGTGCTCGATCGACGTCTGGTGTGTATATCAACGTGGAGATATTTTAATCATACTCACTACAGCTCCAGGGGACCACAGAGAAGAGCGCATTCTGCGAGACCTGTGGCCTCAACTCCGTCGACTGTGTAGGACACTATGCGTACATCAAGTTAGTCGTTCCTGTCTTCCACATCGGCTACTTCAAGCACACGATCGGTATTCTGCAATGCATCTGCAAGGTATGTCATGGTGTCTCGTTTCAACCCGCCACAACAAATACATATATGCACACAGACCTGCGCACGAGTGCTGCTGGAGGAGCCCGACCGTAGAGCATACCTGAAGCGTTTCCGGAGACCCAACCTGGAGAACCTGCAGCGTATGTCCCTCGTGAAAGCGGTGAATGCGCTTGCTCGCAAGACAGTGTACTGTCCGTATTGCGCCGCCACCAATGGCACGGTTAAGAAAGCGGGTGCGCTCAAGATCATCCACGACAAGTTCCGCGCGAAGAAGACGGCCGAGGAGATGGAGAAGTGGAAACGGTCGTTCGGACCTGCAGTAGAGGCCCAGAAGGAGCTTGGCATTTACATCAACAAGGCCGTTCATGAGGACCTGAACCCTCTCAAGGTCCTCGACTTGTTCAAACGGATATCTGACGAGGTCGGTTATAAACTGGAATACAACATTCCGCTCACGCTAACCTGTTTGCCTACAGGATTGTGAGCTCTTGGGTCTTCGTCCAGAATTTGGCCGACCGGAACAGTACATATGGCAGTACATCTCCGTGCCTCCCGTTGCTATCAGACCTTCCGTCGCGCAAGACGGTGCATCGAATGAAGATGATCTCACGGTCAAGCTCACAGAGATTGTATTCAGCAATGCGCTGATCAAGCAAGGCCTTGCCAAAGGTGCTCCCACCGCGCAGTTCATGGTTAGACCGATACTCACCTCCCCTCCTTACATACGTGCTCACCCCTTGAATCCACAGGAACAATGGGAGTTTCTCCAGCTCTCCGTTGCCATGTACATCAACTCCGAGCTTCCCGGAGTGCCCTCTCAGATGGGCCAGAAACCCATCCGTGGCTTCTGCCAACGTCTGAAGGGTAAGCAAGGTCGCTTCCGTGGTAATCTCTCCGGAAAGCGTGTCGACTTCTCCGGGCGTACGGTCATCTCACCTGACCCCAACCTACGCATCGACGAGGTTGCGGTACCGGAACGGGTCGCCAAGATCCTCACGTACCCTGAACGTGTCACTGCGCATAACATTGAGCGACTTAAGAAGGCGGTGCGCAACGGCTGCGACGTACATCCCGGCGCGAACTACGTGACTGCAGGCAGTAATGGCTTCAAGAAATACCTCAAGTTCGGGAACCGGACTGCCATCGCGGATGGTTTGCGTATAGGTGACATCGTTGAGAGGCATGTCATTGACGGTGACATCGCTCTGTTCAACCGACAGCCCAGTCTGCACAAGGTAGGTTGTAGATAGGACGTATTCGCAATCATAGAAACTAACATACTTGCGTACCAGCTCTCCATCATGTGCCACCGGGTAAGCGGCAGATGGCATGAGGTCAAATGCGACCACAGACTGACAACGCAACGCAGATCAAAGTGCGCCCTTGGAGATCCTTCCGTTTGAATGAGTGTGTATGCGGACCTTACAATGCCGACTTTGATGGTGATGAGATGAACCTTCGTACGTCCCACATTTGACCACAATCATCATGAACCTGAATGTCGCACAGACGTTCCCCAAACCGAGGAGGCCCGTACAGAAGCCCTCGAGCTCATGAGCGTCAAGCACAACCTTGTCACCCCACGCAATGGCGAGCCCGTCATCGCGGCCATCCAAGACTTCATCACCGCCTCCTTCCTCCTCTCGCGACGCGACACGTTCTTCGACCGACGCCAGTTCACTCAGATTTGTTCTCACTTCGCCGACGCGGACCTGCAGATCGACATCCCCCCGCCCACGATCTGGAAGCCTGTGCGGCTCTGGACGGGCAAGCAAATCTTCAACGTGCTCATGCGTCCGAACCGGCAGTCGAAGGTGTTCGTGAACGTCGAGAGCAAGTGCAACAAAGTGGACAAAGTGAGGGATGACTGCTACCCGCGCATGAAGCCCGCGCCGGACCTCGCGCCCAACGACGGCTGGCTTGTCATTGTGAACAGCGAAATCATGTGTGGTGTCATGGACAAGGCGACCGTCGGTAGCGGCAAGAAAAAGTCGGTCTTCGGTGTAATCATGCGAGACTACGGTCCACACGAAGCGGCTGCGGCGATGAACAGAGTGGCAAAGCTTTGTGCTCGCTACCTTGGTATGTACCTATGTTGTTGGTTAGTCTCATGCCGCTGAGTTGTCCCCAGCAAACTATGGTTTCTCGCTCGGTATCAACGACGTTATCCCGGGTCCTGTGCTGTCAAACAAGAAGGATACCATGGTCGAAGATGCATATGCGGCATGCGAGAGGCTGATTATCAAGGCCAAGAAGGGTTTGTTGGAGAACAAGCCAGGTTGCGACCAGGAACAGACTCTTGAGGCGGAGATCTCTAAGGTCCTGTCAGACGTTCGTGGTAATGTCGGAGAGATCTGCATGAGAGAGCTGAGTCGTCACAACGCTCCTCTGATCATGGCCACCTGTGGTTCGAAAGGTAGACACTTCTTACCCTCGCAACCTCACTGTATGCGCCTGTCCTAACAGCCCGTCAGGTTCCGTCATCAACGTCTCGCAGATGGTTGCTTGTGTCGGACAGCAGATTATCGCAGGCCACCGTGTACCCGATGGCTTCCAAGACCGTTCGCTCCCACACTTCCCCAAGAAGTCCCGCTCTCCGCCATCCAAGGGTTTCGTCCGGAACAGTTTCTACACTGGACTCACGCCCACGGAGTTCCTGTTCCACGCCATCTCCGGGCGTGAAGGTCTGGTCGATACCGCCGTCAAGACGGCCGAGACTGGTTACATGCAGCGTCGTCTCATGAAAGCGCTCGAGGATCTAGTCACGCACTACGACTCATCCGTGCGCAATGCCGTCGGGGGCGTCGTTCAGTTCCGTTACGGTGACGATGGCCTTGACCCCGCTTGCCTGGAGGGTGATGCCCAGCCCGTCGACTACGAGAGGGGGTGGCGGCACGCATGCGTACGTACCATGTTCAAGCCCTTCTCACGTCTGCTCAAGCTGACGTTTGCAATATGTAGTCGTCTGCCTCGAGATCCTCCCGTGGGCTTCTCCCGTTCGAAATCCTCGAGTTCGTCGACCGCGAGCTGTCCACGCGCAAGTACACTACCGAGTGCACTGCGGCCTACCTTGCGACAGTTCGGAGTTTCATCGCCGAGAACATCGCGCAGAGGCTAGCGGAGGTCCGCAAGCGACATGGCATGTTCGAGGCGCTCGAGCGGGAAGACGAGTGGGACGAGGATACCGACCTTTCGATGGGTGCTTCAGGTACGTACATATAGGGAATTTGCGCGTGAAAGTGTCACTGAGAGGATCTTGGCAGACGCTGACAAGGTTGCCGTGGACAATAAGCTGAAGGTCACCGAGGAGCAGCTGCGCACGTTCCTGGACATTTGCTGGACAAAATACGTCAAGGCGAAAATCGAACCAGGTGCGTCCTTGTTCTACCTCCGGTAACACACAACATATCGAGTCTCTCGATAGGTTCTACTGTTGGTGCCGTCGGGGCCCAGTCCATCGGAGAGCCGGGTACGCAGATGACGCTCAAGACGTTCCATTTTGCCGGTGTCGCATCCATGAATGTCACCCTTGGTGTCCCTCGTATCAAGGAAATCATCAACGCCGCGAAAGCTATCAGCACGCCTATCATCAGTTGTAAGCTGGTCACTGCAGACAGCGAGGCGTCTGCCCGTATCGTGAAAGGTCGGCTGGAGCGTACACATATCGGAGACGTGAGTCGTTGCGTGTGGACCACCGTGGTCATTCTCAATCATATTGCTGTACCAGATTGCTTCGGTTCTGGAAGAGGCATGGGCTCCGGAGTACACCTACATCGGCATCATAGTGGACATGAAGACGCTCCAGGACTTGCAGGTTTAGAAAACCCGACTCTAGAATATGTGCTCAGCTGACGTCTGTTACAGCTTGAACTGACGCTGGATGACATCAAGTGGGCGATTGTCGCCGCGAAGAAGCTCAAGATCAAGCAAGAGGTCAGATACCTCGACTTCGCAGCAAAATGCCTGTGCTCACATCTGTTCAGTCCATCACGATCATACCCCGCAAGAACCGACTACGCATCTACATTGACGGCGCTGACAAGTACTACCGCCTTCGTGAGTTGAAGCGGGCTTTGCCTGACGTCGTGGTCAAGGTTTGTCTGTTCACAGTTTGTCTATTGTATGCTTCGACTCACGCCGTGTACTAGGGTGTGCCCACCATTCGGCGAGCCATCATCAATATCAAGGATGATAACGACCACAGAGGTAAGAAGGGCGACAAGGAGTTGCTCGTTGAAGGGTATGGTTTGCAAAAGGTCATGACCACGCAAGGTCAGTAGCCCTGCTTTCTGAACTTGGTCCGTGCCTAAAGCGATATGTTCAGGTATCGTGGGCGAGCAAACCACGTCCAACCATGTCATCGAGGTTGCACAAGTGCTGGGCATTGAAGCCGCTCGGAGGACCATCATCAATGAGATCCAGTACACGATGCAGAGCCACGGGATGAGCATTGACCCTCGGCATGTCATGTTGCTCGGCGACGTCATGAGCTACAAGGTACGACAATGTGTATACCATGATATTCCACGACAGCTCATCTCCCACCAGGGCGAAGTGCTCGGTATCACGCGATTCGGTGTCGCGAAAATGAAGGACAGCGTGCTCATGCTGGCGTCCTTCGAGAAGACGACGGACCATTTGTTCGATGCGTCCGCGTTCGGCAAGACGGATAGCATCGCAGGCGTGTCTGAGAGCATTATCATGGGCAATCCCGCTGCTATGACCGGCACTTCGATGTGAGTATCACGTTCTTGTCCGTTCAACTACAAGCCGCTGACGAGCTTGCCATAGGCCTGCTCTCATCACCCCTGCACCGTCCATCAGCAAACCTAGGAAACTATTGTTCGAGGGGGCCTTGTGATGTTGTCAATGTATCGCCACTGTATTGTACCCTACTAGCATCTGTATTACTATACCACCATCCTCGTCATCTGCTGAACTGGTGACAAACCAGACCGCATAGCATCTCACGAACCAAGTATAGTGGGGCCTTCGCTATGGAGTTGATGACACTATCTCCCTGGATATAGTTGTGCCTAAACCTTGTCGTACCTCTCCGGACTGCAGGCACATGTTGACAAAGCAGCCCGATAATCTGCATCAATCGGTGTGCAGGTACTTGAGTACTTGGGTTCTCGCCTCGAGTGAACCTCTGAATCCTGCCACAACGGCTCCTCGAAGTCGCACCAGCCAGCACATCACGATGAGTGAAAACACCTATGTACAGATCAGGAGCGCGCCCACAGACGTAGGTCTGATATCTCAGCAATCATATCAGCGTCGTTCACCTGTGCCTGCCCAGCTCGCCGCGCTCACCGCGCAAGAGGAGCGCTGTGTCCTCCCACACTTCACCGCCGACACCGCCTGGGAGCTCGGTAGCCGTCTCCGCGCCCGCCTCCGGCGCGCCTCGCCCAAGCCCGCCGTCGTGAACATCACGCACGCGAACAGCGGCCAGCTGCTCTTCCACTGCGCGAGCGCGCGCGGCACGCAGGCGGACAACGACACCTGGGTCGCGCGCAAGCGCGCGGCGGTGCTCCGCTGGGGCACGAGCACGCTCTTCCTCCACCACAAGTACGGCGGGGACGAGGGCGCGTTCCGCGCGAAGTTCATGCTTGGGGAGCGTGCGGGCGAGTACGCGATCCACGGCGGCGGCTTCCCCGTGCGCGTGCGCGACGTCGAGGGCGTCGTGGGCGTCATCGTCGTCAGCGGGCTCTCGATGCGAGAGGACCACGAGGTGATCGTGGAGGTGCTGGAGGAGTACCTGCAGTCGCTCAAGGCGGGAGAGGTCTGACTGTTCGATTACGTGGGTGGTGCAAGAGGTTGACAGCAAGACGGCAGTACTATGAATGATGTACAGTATCTGGAGGCCAAGATGCAATCGCAGTGTACAGCCAGGAGAACAGAACACGTTGTGGCCAACAGTACGAGCAAGTATCGTACACGCAGGGTATGCTACAAGTCGTAAACTCTAACTCATGAATGTCGTATAACCCGAATGAGCTACAGAAGCTCGTGGAGTACCTTGTCGTACTGATGCGGCAGATGCGAGCTCAGCATGTCCCGCGCGAAAATGATCTGGTCGAACACCTGCTTCACATCCTTCACCTCGAACAGGCGCACCTTGTCCTTCGACGACGATCCCTGCCCGGAGCCCGCCCCGAGCTGATGCGCACGGTGCAAGTCGCCGTCCCGCAGCGCCCAGAACACCCGGCCAGGCGGAAAGAGGTCTGCCATCTGCATGTTCGCCTCGAGCGTCTTGCGAATGGCAAGGAACTGTGCGACGGCACCCTCAGAACGATTCGACAGGACGGAACGAGACAGCAGCACTCACCCACTCCTCGTCGCCCTCCTCACCCCGGCCCATCTTCCACTTCAGCGCCTTCTTCGTGACGGCCGAGTACCCCTCGGGCTTGTGGCCATTCTTGTTCTCCGCGGCGCACAGCCACGACGCTGCGCGAGTGAGGTCACGCACGCTGCCTAGTGAAAGCCGGGAGACGATATCGTGGCCGTACACAAAAGAAGTGATGAGCCCTGACGCCCCCGCCTTGGCACTGAGCCGCGGAGAGACCAGACATGGAGGCGCAAAGCAGTAAGCGGTGACCTGTCTGTTGACAGGAAGACCGGAGGCACGGTGGGTGAGACGCGTTGAGGGCGACGCCCACATCTGAAGGCGAGAATGGGTGGATCAGCTCGTTGAAGACACGGAGCCACGCATATACTCACAAGGGCGAGCAGTCCTGCTACTCCAGCGCCCAGACTGTGGCCGCAGAGAACAAGCGCTACATGCCCGCTGGGTTAGTATCCAATATGCCATTGCATGGGTATAGAGACCTACAGTATCCCTTGTTCTTCCGCAGCGCATCTCGCACAGCAACATGCACCGGCTTCCCGGGCGCGCCCATCGCGCGAGTCATCTTCAACATACCGCCGTGCACGACGTACACCGCATCGTCCGCGCTCTCTGACGGAACGCGCGCACGGGGGAACGGCTTCGACGACTGCTCCGACTCCTTTCGCGTGCGTGGGAACGGAACAGACAGGTCCATCGGGAAGGGGAACGAGCCAGGGACGTTCTCAGTCTCCTCGTCCTGCTCGTCCACCGTTTCGACTGGCTCTGGGATCGTCTCTGGTGGATGAGAGAGCGGCGAAGAATGCGAAGGGGGGCGCGAGGATGTTGTGTCGGCGCGAGGGAGGGTGAAGGGCGCGGGATCGCACGTGAGGTCCACCGCAAGCTCGTTCAGGCTCATGGTGCCCCGGATGACGAGCACGACCTCTCGCCGCACGTGGTCGGTCAGAACCCAGAAGCGAGGCATATGGTTCTCGGTGCCAGCATGAGCGGTAGGCTCCACCTTCGCGTTGTCAGTCGTCGTACGCTTAGTATACAGTCACTGTACATACCTCTGCTGCGTCGACCGGGCCGCTCCCGGGCTTCGAGTGCGATTTGGCCCAGTTAAGGAAGATGTCGTGGTCGTGTTTGCCCATCAACACGTTCCACCAGGAGTAAGAAGCCGACCCGGGCGTGTTCGAGTCGTCTTTCGGAGTTGGAGGTGCATTGGGCGATGAGCCTTGGGGGCCCGCGGCTTCCCTCTCGGAAGCGTCGATCGCGTCGGCAAGCTTGGCCTCTTCCTTCCTCTGCTCTCTCTCCCATGGGGAGAGAGAAACTCCGAAGAAGAGAAGGCTAGGCCCGCCGTATCCAGCCAAGACTAGCTTCGAGAGCCTCCGGAGCGTCTGCTTGAGGTCGTCCATAGAGGCCACAGCCGGAGGACGTCGTGACGAGGACGAGAGGCGGTTCGCGTGAGACGGCGCACGGCCGACAGGCCACGACCCCGGCACAGGGACCTCGGTGATGTCTGCGGTGATGATTTGCCCACTGTACCTCGGGTACATGGTGTCACCCGTTATCGTCACACGAGAGTCGACACGTTGACGAGGCTGAGCAGTGTGCGGTTCGTTGTAGACGGGGACCTCCTTCATGTACTTGAACCAGCGCTTCTCCTGCCACTCGCTGGTGACGCCCTGCAGCGCCGCGAAGCCGGCGAGAGCCCTGAGGACCTCACCGACGCCGTACCGTTCCTCCGGAAGCCCCTCGCTTTCTGCAGGCTCGTTCCATTCGCGGCGCACGAGGCCGACGAAGCTGGCGAGGGAGAAGCTGGCCTCGTCGCTTCCGGGGAAGATCGTCGTGAGCATGGACAGGGAAGAATGGGCGGCGACGAGGGAGGTGGACGTGATTGTCTCTCCCAGGAGTATGGGCGCGAGTGCCACAAATTCTACGGCGGAGATTGCTGAGGATACTGCGCCGCCCAGGAGGGCGCCTGCGCCGGTGGTGCCTCCGAACAATGTTTGGTCAATGACGGTCCCGGTGAATCCGGCAGCGGTAGATGCGATCCCACGCGTTACAGAGAACTGACAAGCAAACGCGTCTATCAAACGTTGAGAATGTTGAAAAATAGCGTTGTTTCGTACCCCAAGCTTCGTGCATGCCTTTGCCGCCGAAAACCCCAGGGTGGTCGCGGTGGAGGCAAGGTCGAGACCGAGACGACCATATCTGTCCCAGTTCGACAGCATGGACTACGTGAAGGGAGAGGAGTGTACTGTAGACAGTAGTAGTAAGAGAGAAACTGCAAGTGTGTATGGTATGATGGTGGAAAGAGAGAGAGAGTGAGTGAAATCGTATGTTTCCGAGACCGAGGCCACGAGAGAGTCGAGACGAGTGCAGCTGGAGTAATCACAAGGAAACCGCCGGTGGCGTCGACGCGTTGGTGGCTGATGCACAGCCACCACGTGATCTGCGCATGGCGACCACCGCTCTGAGTCTCCGGTCTCCGGACTCCGGGATGTCCAAGGCTACGATCATCCTGCTCTGTATAAGCCTAAGCAGCCTGAGCTCTCCTGCCGCGCCCAGCTACCGCATAACCAGTTATTCGCGCATTTTCCCAGGTTGTAGTAAGCCTGGTATGAGTAAAAGATCCCTCTCTGGATCCCCAGAGCGCGCCGACCAACCCCCTGCAAAGCGGCGCGAGATTTCCCCGGACCACCCTCAGCCTCAAAGCAGCTCCTCTCGTTCCCCGCTTCCCAGCCACACTGTCGCGTACCCATCCACGAAGGACGCCCATGGCGCCGCTCCCGTCCCCTTTCAGCAACCAACAGGCCTCCTCACGTTCTCGTACACGCCCCAACGCGTGCTCCAGTTCAACGACTCCGCCCTGCGCTACTATGTTGACCCGCCCCCGGGCGCCGACCTGCGCTACGGCTACGAGCGGTGGATCAAGCGTCCGGAGGAGCGCACCCGCCTTGACCCGCTCCTTCGCGCCGTAGAGCGCGTCGTGCAAAAGGCGGACGCGAGCGCGGGTCCGGGCAGCGGCGCGAAGTGGTTAAGGGACATCGCCGTTGTTACCTGGAGAGGAATCATGACCAAGTGAGTCGCGCCAGCCGGGTGTGAGCAGCGACGCGCGTGAACCTGGCTCATAGGCATGGCGAGAGAGGATATTGACAGCGCCATATGAAGAACGGGACCGTTGTGAGCTGAATGCGATGTATGTCGATGGGACGCTGTACATCGAGGAACACTTGTCCGACGGGAGGCTTCTAGAGAAGTACGCTCCTTCACCCAGCTACGGGCCCGATACTCACACCCTTGCCCTCGCGCTCATAGGGAAGACCTTCCTGCAAAACAGCGGCTTCAGACATACTACGGGTACTCGTTCGAGAGTTGGTGCACGTCCTCTCGACCGGGAGTTCCGGAACGAGCAGAGGGCCACCCAATAGGTTGGGGTGGCGACGTGGACACGAACGTGCAGTGGTGTAGTGTCATCAAAACCAAACTGGGGGACAACCGTCTCGTGATTGGGGGCGAAGTCGACTGCGTCCGAGGTATGTGACTTTTAACCTCTCCCAGCGCAACACTGACGCCCACGGCAGAACGCTTCATTGGTCGTCCGGACACGTTCGTTGAGCTGAAAACATCGATGTCGATACGAAACGCTGGGGACGAGGCCCGCTTTGAGAAGTGAGTCTCGATCGCCTTTCTATCCGGCGCCATACTGACTATTCTCAGGAAGCTACTCAAGTTCTACATGCAATCATTCTTACTAGGTGTTCCCGTAAGTACTGATGCAGAGTCAGCGCGGGGGCTACCGAGCTAACTATCCCGTAGGAAATCGTCGTCGGCTTCCGGACGCCAGCGGGACGACTCACGACGACGCAGACATTCAAGACGATCCAGTTGCCCCGTCTCGTCCGCGGGAAGCCCGGGGCGTGGGACCCGCAGGTCTGCCTGTCCTGGGGTCAGCAGTTCCTGTCTACCCTCAAGGCTTTGCTTTCCGCCGAGAGTCTGGCTCCAGCCGCGGAGGACGGAGACACGGACGCGCCTGAGCCGTCGGCGCGGGTGTGGCGGATCACGCTCACGCCTAGAGAGGGCGTGCAGGTGTCCCTGCTGGACGAGGCGGGTGCGCAGGATGCGCAAGGCGAAGAGGACAGGGTCGGGATACTGCCGAGGTGGTATTGGGATCAGGTGGCTGGCAAGGGCGCGAGCTCGAGCGGCCACACGTCCGAGGTGCCACCCCCAAGCACCAGTGCTGTTTCGCTGGACACATCGCACCAAGGTTGGAACATATGAGATCTCGATCCTGTACACCCTGCCTAGTCCATCACGTACAGTATGGCCTGTGTAGACTACCTGGCAGCTAGTGCTGATTTCTCACTCGCCGCGTCATCTAGTTTGCGACAACATTGCCTGACGTTCCTTGGGCGGCACGAACCGTCTTTGTGACGCGGAGTGGCAGTGGCACATACTGACCGTGCATATATGACCGGGCCGACAGCGTCTCATTTGCAGACACTCACCCAGCGCAAGAACCAGATAAGAAACGACGGTTATGGAACATAGGTCTTTAGTCGAGGTGACCGAAGACCTGTGCGCCATAACCTCGCGTCCCATTTCTTTGACGCGACCACATACATCGACAAGGTGTAGAAAATGGTGTTACAAGGCCGTAGCGACCGTATGATAGTACACAAGTGAACGTCAGGGAATACGCCGTGGGAGAGGAACAGGGAAAATAGCAGTTGGCCGGAGCAGCTCAGTCTTGTTCTGAGCCGTCCCGAGGCCGGTACTTGATGTTCCGGTTTTCGAGCTCGGCTTCGACGTCCTCTGGAATGCGTCCCTTTACGCGCACCGCGTACATCCCACGCACGTATTTTGCTGCAAAACGCCATTAGGATGAGCCATGACGCGCCAGGCTGGGCCAGGAGGAACTCACATGTCCGCTGCCACCGGGCAACCCAGCTATCCTCAGGGTTTATGACGGCAATGATACCCTCAAAGTGTGTGGTGGTGCATGCTTGAATGCGGTCGGGATATCCTTTCATCTACAGAGGAGGTGTTGGTCGTGTCAGATCCACACACGGACTGAGTACGGTGCATCGCAGAACGCACCTGCATGAGCTCTTCGCAATTCGGACAGCCGTGTTTCCGGAAGTCGGCAGGTGACTGTACAATGGAACACAGAAGGCAAGCACGGAGCTGTTTCGCCCGAGGCTGGCTGGGAATGGCGGCCTGAATCTGTGACATGATAGCAGTTGGAGGTAGAGTGCGAGACTTGCAGCCACCGCCGCAGAGCAGAGCTCAGCAGCGCACGCTCGGCATCGACCGCCACGGGCGCCTGCACACACCTGACGTCGGCGCTGGAGGCAACAGCGAGCAGGACCGTTACTCCGACCACCATGGCAGGCCGCGCCCTCACCCTCCTTTTCGCCCTCCTGCCCGCCGCTGCGTCGGCATACTCCCATACGCACCCTGTTCTGGCTTGGTCTTCGAAGCAGTACGTGCTCCGCCTTGATCGTGCGCAGCCACGAGCTAACAGACGGGTATACTACCAGCTCGAAGGCACTCTCCGCGCCCGCCATCTCCCAGGCAGCCAAGGCGGACGCCCATGCCGTGGCGAGCGCGCTTTATACCCACAGCGACATCTGTGAGCACGACGCGGTCGTAGTCATCGACCACGCGGGGGTGAGCACACCAGCCAGTACAGCCGTCCGTCTTGCGCCATTCCTTACCCTGCGGATCCCGTAGCTCCACGCGTCCGACCTCCGTGCACTCTCACCATCATGCCACATAGCGAAGTCTCTTTCGAGCGCGCCTTCCTCCCTGCAACTCGCATATGTGGAGGGCACGAGTGCAGACACGAACCCCTTCCACACCCTCGCCCGCGAGCTCACGACACGCTGCGGCTCGCGCGCGGTAAGCCACGTGCCGGATCTCGGAGACATCGACCTCGACGCGGGGGAGGGCAAGCACGTAGTCTCGATCACCCTGCCTGCGCTGGAAGACGGCGAAGAAGGCTCGTCGCGCAAGAGCAGCCTGGCCACCCACGGTGAGTTTTCCCGGACCATAGTGTGTACGGCATGGCCACTCATCCATCTCCGTGCAGAGTCGTGGCTGTCCAACGAGCTCGCGAAGATCGAGTCCGCGTTCTCGAACTACCTGGTGGTGTACGCCGGCTCGCCCGGCGCGTTCGTGCACGCACGCCAGGAGGGCGCGTCGTCGACGTTTGACGCGGCTGCGCCCGCGGACGCGAATCCGTCCGGGGGAATCTTGAAGCGCTACCAGTTGCTCACGCCCGGGCTCATCCTCGCGCTCCTCGTTGCGCTCTTCGTCCTGCTCCCCATTATCTTCGTCGGCGTCTCGGCGCTGGCGAGCATTCAGTCGCCGCTCACGAACGAGATCCCGAAGGGCTTCAGCGCAGAGGAGAAGAAGAACCAGTAATGGTTTCGTTTTAGGTGCATGTACGAGGTTGTCATCATCCTGGACTGCTATTTCATCCTTCTTTGAGCCATGGTACACGCGCTTCCGCAACCTCACATGTGCAGAATGCAATGCTGGTAATATGCAGATCTCTGCCGTCAGCGTCAGATAAACGCAGGTTCGTATCGTGGGAGCTGTCTCTCGGCGCACTGGATTCCTGAAGCATCCAAGCTGCCAAGAAGAATTTTATCGCGGGTGTGTACATATCTACTGAGTTCGACCGCCGCTTACTTGACACCCAGATGTACAGGAATGCAATATGATCTCTGCATCGGACGGGGTGATTGTGTCCAATACTTCCTTGCCCTGATCCTCCTGAGGGCCATCGTGTTGCCAAGCCTCGCGCCGGATGCATGAACGAATGGATGTACTGGGTAGTAAGTCAAGTGCGCATTATGTCTCGGAGTTTACCCCACCACATTCGCCTCCCTCGTGTCCCGAGTCCACCAGCAGCCTTCTCTACACAAGTGAACTGTCACGGCGTTTTCCATGATCCGGCGACGGAGGTTCTACAGACGCGCAGGCCGGGAGGCGAGCTCGTTTCCGCGAAAGCATGGCTTCGAGGAACATGCCCACACGCTGTACTTCTGCGGGTGCGCGTTGGATGGACACTAAGCTATCGCAACACGTACGAGGGCCCGTCTGGGTGCGTCTGCAGTCCACCTTCGCCTGCAACGTGGCGAGGTCCTCAAGGTGCTCGAAACCGGTTCCTGGAGGCGCGTCTTCTTTCCATGAGGAAGGCGTGCCCTCGCTCCTGGCGCACATCGCATCTGGCGAACCTGCGCAACTTCTACGTTCCAAAGCGCTCTCCGCGTGCGGCGTTGAGCTGCTTTCTGAAACACCTCAATATCACGGGCGTCCGTATGCGGTGAGTTGGTGGCCGGTTTTGCGCTCTAAGGTAGCACGAGGGAGGCGTGCAGAGACATCCTCGTGAGTATAAGATCTCGGTACTGCTCGAACAGCCTACGTTGTCTTGCGCGATGTCGATGTCGATACCCAACAGATCGAGCACTTTCGGACATCTCTCTTCCCTATTGTCCCATCTGACCTCCCGGGAGCCGGAGCCCAATATGAACAACCATACGAAGAACAACACGCAGACTGTGCCTATAGGTAGGCCATCCCTGCAGAGTGTGCCTATAGGTAGGCCAGCCCTGCAGAATGTACCTATAGGTAGGCCGTTCCTCCGATTCGCCATCTTCAGTTCATAACCACATGCAGAGCGCCTTGAGCGTTTGGCCGAGGATGAGGTGCAGGCACTAGACGAGCTTGCGAGCAATCTACCACGTACGGCTGATCAACCCCGGGCGCCCTTTCTCTCACTGACTACATTAAAGAAACGGCCAAACCACGAGATGTCGAGGGTTGGAATCGGCGTATCATCGAAGGTGCGGGCCAGGTCGTGAACTTTCTTGGAGGTATCGCGTCAATATTCCCTTGGGCGGAGGTGGGTCTTCCCTGCCCTGGTATCCCAACCTGCTACTGAGCCTACAGCAGCCTGTCATGAACGCGTTCTCTGTAGGCTGCGACAATCTGGCCAGCAGCCGCAGTTGCTGATCTATTGGTGTGACAGTGCTTCATCCACCTAGAGTTGCAACGGCGAGAGAACGACGCGCTCATCGCCGGCGTCAGCACTGCTGTGGTGAGTGTAGCGAGGAATGACTGCAAAGCTCCCCAATTGCTTACAAATGTACAATTATGACACAGGTGAACACTATATATCACCTCAGATTCCTCAGACACGTTAAGATCCACGATCTGGAGAAGGACTTCAACTTCCGAATGTCGTTGTTGCTGAACAATTTGGCCGGCAGCATTAAGGAATACGGTCAGTTTCGGTTCAAACTCACAGATTCTCCGTCGCCTGTCTATGCAGCAGCTCCTAATTTTCTGTACGCAGGAAAGTTTGTGGAGTACGTACAAAGTTACTAGGTCAGACCAGCTACTCATACAAATCAAACCCAGCGCGTACCATCATCATTGCTGGCAGAGGACATGTGAGTGGCTGCACAATGAGCGTCTCACTTAGCGTTCATCGAGTCCGCTAGGCCAATACTTCTTCGCTCATCATTATGAAAAGAAGCTGCACGACTTCGCCGTCGATTTTGACAAGCATAGGCAAGATCTGGACGACATGCACAAGAGCGCCACTCAACTTCAGCTCATCAACATCCAAACCAACATGTCCAACCTCAAAGATCACATGTCCGATATCCAAGCCAGCATGTCTGACATCCGAGCCAATGCTGTGGTCCTCCTGCGGCGACTCAAGGCCGACCACTCTGACTCAAACAAGGTTGATGCACTCATAGAAAGCAAGGGCTATAGTAGAGATGTCGAGAATGTAAGCTGCGACCGATGCTAAGCGACGATCGGAGAGGTTCACATTACTACCCCCGCAGAACCCAAGTCCGAAGGTCATCGACGAGGTAGCGGCGTTCTTCAAGGAGAAGGCTACTCCAAAAATGAAGCAAGTTCTTCAAGGAGGGTTCGATGACCTACTGGAGAAACACACGTCAGTACCTTTCTAGTAATACCTTCCCTGGGCTATGTTGAGACAACTGCTATAGTGCTCGGTACTCGTTGAAGCTTGCAAGCGTCCAGGGGAGCATCCTTGGGAGCGTGTCATCTTCGCAACAGGCGATCCTCCATGCCGTGAGTGGTTTTGCGATAAACACCCTCTTAGGTGTTCTCGTCTTGATCTCCTGGCATCGTGCAGCTCAAGGAGGGTCCCCATGAGTTGATTGGAGATCAGGAGCTTCGTTCGTTTTGGAAATGTTAGTGTACCGCAACCGTGTCGCCCCCGCTCATCCTCGCTCATCTTGATTCCCAGTACATGCGAGTGACACAGTTGTACAAAGTGTCGTCTTCGTCCTGATCGGTTGCGTCTCACACAGGGGTTCAAGTCTAGCGTCAAGTCCCGGGTCTTCGTACACGGTCAGCGCATGCTTCCCTTGGCCAGTGCTATGTGGGGTTTAATGCCTATTTCTAGAGTTGCACGAGCATTACCGGAATGTGTTCCGTGACTATGACAGTCCTGTCATGCATGAAGACATGTGGACGCTTGAGTTCTTCTCCCGCGCCATGTGTGAGTCTACATAGATCCTCCGTGGCTTCGGACACCCACACACTGCTCACACAACACATTCCCGATCATTTGCAGATTATTCGACTATCGGTGATGTCTTGGACGGCGACGGAAGCGGTGACGTGTACGCGTCGGAAGTGAACGACTTCAAATCTGAGAAGCGATGCTTGTCCCATTGGAGCACTCCCGAATCGTTCGCGTTGTGAGTACGGATGATTTTCGTCTTGAGGCGTGCTATTTATGCACTACTCAGCTGGGCATGCGGGTGGTACAATAACAACGCGCTGTAGGGCAAAGTCACGCACCAGCCACCACAAACTGCTCACTGTTGACCGTGCAGGTACCATCGCCGGACTAAGGACATTGTCGAAGAACTCGAAACGTTTCTCAAGCAAGTGTCGGCACACAGCCATGGCTCGTGGCACCTCGTTCGCGGCATTACCCATTCGCTGGGGCAGCTGGCGCTCATTGCGGACGTCGAGGACTTCTCAAGTGTTGTGACGGTGCCCCATCAGCTCCGTCGCCTGCAGGACGAGTATCGGCGACATGAGGAAGAAAACATGAATGCGAAACTTGCCTCCTTCGGGTGCCACCTCGTGGACAGGTCCTCCTTGCGATACATCGTCGGCGATACCCGCATAGAGTTGGTGAGAGACTTCATATCCCTAGCCATGCGGCGCAGACAGCTCACCGGTAGCGATCATACTCATTGGCTTTGTAGCACATGATGCCGCTGCTTTGCATCCTCATGTCACGCTTCCGCGACGCCGTATTTAAGAACTCGCACCACGGGCAGATCAAGAACGACGACATCGTAACCATTGAAGAACTCGCCACGTCTTGCATCGCCGTATGTGCCGCCTTCGAAAACCGCATGACCGACCTCGTCCGCGGATGGCGATTTGGGGGTTTGGATATCGGATTGCAAATCGACCGCTTCGCGAGTGGCCTGTTCAAGAGATGCTATCGAGAAGTGGGTCTTCCGGATTGTGCCGAGAACGGCGTCGTCTGACTGCGCGGCTACCCAGTCGGATCGGTATGAGAGGGCCCATAATACCCTATGCAAGTGCTTGTTCGGTGAAGCGCACAAACTGCCTCGCCATCTCCAGTCATTCGGATCCCGCATACCCTCGGTAAGTACACTCTTGCAAGGCCAGCGGACGGCGGGCTAACGCACGCACGTGTTTGGACGACGTCTCTCGCAACTGTCTGCACTGACCATACGGGCAAAGGCAATGGATGGAGGCATCAATCCACGTGAACCAGCGCCCCTCAATGTCGTGGACGAGTTGATGCCTTGGACCTCGCCCCAGGACAGCTCAGGTTCCGACGAGTCAACAACGGTTGGACACAAGGCGAAGTGTGCCAAGACTGGCATGAGTCGCTTCGTCAGCCGCTTGATACACGTATTCCCGTTCAGTTACTTGTGAGTAACTACTCGATACTAGAGATGGTCGTCTTGTCTTCGTCATCGACTGATCAACTCATCTTGACTTCGTAGGATACAACAAAACCGAATGACATCCCCGTCTCTGGGGGCTCGCTGATGCATTCGCCACTGTGGCCGGGGTCATGATGTTGTCCTCTGAACTCGGAGATTCAGTCATGGCGGACCATCTTGAGTTATTCGCGCCTGGATGACTATGCGGCATAGTACTTCTGAGCCAATTGGCCAAGAGGTGGGCGATTTATTCGGGTTTCAATGTTGTTCATACGAGTCGAATACCCGGCATTGCACTCGTCTCGCGCCTCAAGCTTTCGCTGAGCGCCATACCACGCGAGTCGCCCCCAGAGTGTGCTCAAAAGCGCATCGCGCGATCGCTGCTCCGAGCACCCCGTCGGGGAGCCCTCAGTAGCAGCGCTTTTCCCCCACTTATCTTTGCTTCTCGCGCTGTTTTCTCCCTTCCTCGTCTCCCCGCTGCGAGGAACCAGAATCATTGTTTGCCTCTCGTGTGCAGTCAGCTCGCTCGAAAATCGCCATTGTTGTCATTTTCCCTCTGCGCGACCTCGACTTCCTTTTTCTTGGCTTTCCTTTGGTTTATCTTTTGGCTTCCTTCGTGAAGCATATCTAGACTGCCTATATGGGCTTCCTCGGTCGCTTGAGTAACCACCCAGTGAGGCTAGCCCTCTGACCTTGTTATCTACTGACGGGCATCTATCAATAGCGCATTCGAGCAGACCTCAGCGCTGTCCCCGCCCGGAGATGCCACGCGGCGGATTTGTTCGAGTGTGCCTTTGCATGGGCTGGTCCTGTCGAGGTCCTATTTATGGCGAGTTTTGGAGGAGACGTTCTGGGTTCGGCGGGTTTACATGGATAGTCACTTGTTCGCAGGCTGAGAGGGATCACATACCGTGGTATCTGACATTGGTGACCGATCGCTAAATACAGGCCGTTGTGCTGAAGCGCTATTAACAGGGCCATACTATTTGAACCACCGCCATCATACCACAAAACTGCACGGATTTGTAGTACGGGCCACCCGCGATATGACATGTCTAGGATCTGCACACGGCAACATTATGTGGCCATTGTCATTGTAACAGTATATTCCTGCACCGTGAGTGCGAGGAGAGCTGTTGAGTCGAGTTCATCGGGACCGACTCAGCAAACGGAGCCTCAATCGGATCCCATCGGCATCGCCCGTCGCATGAGGTGCAGGCTACTATTTCGCGGGTCACTGTTGTGCTAGCCGCATCCATCCAATTCGTGAGTCCCTGATTCTCAGCATATGTTCCGCAGAGCCGAGACAATTCTCAAATATGTTCACTGTGGTACTCCTCTTACCCGATCAGCGTTTTCATATCACGAAGCCTCGCGAAGAACGCACCGACGTATGTGTGGATGATTCGGCTCCGCCTTACCACCCCAGTTTCGCCCCCGCTCCGTCCACAATCCTCGTGTTCCGAGTCCACCAGCAGCATAATCGTCAACTTGAAGGAACAGAACCACACGTCAAGCGTTTCGTCCTTGCACGGCGGATGCTGCTGCAGCAGTCACAACCAATCCGAGGGCAGATCCTGCCGCGTCTGCGATGGGATCTCCGTACAGGCTGCAATGTGTGGCACAGGTCGTCGAAGGGCATGCTTCCATTCCAACAGGACCGGGGAGTCTTCGAACAAAACGCGTGTCGGGGTTTGGTGGGCCCCCACTAGTCACTACCTATCTGTCCCGAAGCATGATCCGTTAGCAGTGCTGTGTTCCGAGTCGATGAATGAAGCAACGTATTGGGTGCTAACGCGCGACAGTCGGGTAGTGGTCTGCTCCGCCCTCTATAGTGGTGCGAAGAAGGCATCCAGAGGCATGGATATTTGTCTATGTCGACACCGCAGTTGTCGATTGACTGCTGCAGCGATTTGAGCCTCTCTGCCATGCTAATGACCTCGCTCAGATATTACCCACGGTGTCACAGAGGCATTTCTCGACCTGGTGAGTGTCCGATCTGGACGGTTCATGATGCTGGGTGTCCTCACGATGAGCGCTATGCACAGTCAGAGAGACGGCCGGGCCCATTGCTACCCATTGTGGCTAAATTAGTGGGTTGCGGCCGACCGCGGAGCCCAGCCGTCAGTCCTAACTTTGAAGGACTCGCGAGGAGCTCTCCACGCAGCCTCAGCGCGGAATCTGAAGTACGTGCATGGCGGCCCTGCGTGCCCTCGCGGATCCGTATAAGCCCACAATACGGTACCGCAAGAGCCCATGTTGTCCGTGCGATATGTCTATGTCAGTTCCCAACAAAGCGCAAAACTCCAGACCCCTCCCTTCCCCACCGTCGCGTCCTACCTCCAGCGGGCCCCTCATGCAACAGCTCACCGCCTTGCCGCTAGTTACGGCAAGTCAAGCAGATGCACTTTGTGCGTCTATCGGTAGGCCGTTCCTCTGGCGCGTGGCTCCCGGTGTCTGAACGAATCCCACTGGCAGGCCGTCTCGAGCCTATGGCCGAGAATGAGATCGAACAAGTCGGCAAGATCCTCGAGCAACTACCATGTGCGGTCGTGTCTTCTGGGCATGCATTCTCTCACTTACGATGACTTAGTGACCCACCGACGGCAGGACGTCGAGGAGATGACGAAACGGATTGTTGAAGGTGTCAACCATGTTGTGGACTTCCTCGGGGCAATCGCGCAGATGCATCCTTGGGCTGGTGTGAGTTTCTCGCCCACGGCGTCTCGATATTTTACTGAGTCTCTGGCAGTTTGCTGTGGACGCGTTCTCCGTGAGCAATAACCCCCAGACCGCTTGCACCACGTTCTGAGGCTCGCGGTGGGGCAGAAATTCATCAAGTTGGAAATCCAACGGCACGAAAACGACGCACATATCATTGTTGTCCACACTACTATGGTGAGCGCGACGAGACGAAGGCTATCAGAATCTCCGTATGCTCATATGCATCGTCCGGCAGGTCAAGACCGTATACCATCTGAACTTCCTCTCCCGCGTCCAAGTCGATAAGTTGGAGAAAGATCTTGAAGGTCATATGGCGTTTTTGCTGGATAATATGGTCAAGACCATCCGTGACTTTGGTAAGTATCTCCGCATACTTACGACCGGCCAATAGTTCATCGCACAACGCCTGTCCACAGGAGCATTTGTGGAGTAGGTGTAAACTCCTCGCGATCAATTGACAATGCTCAGCCTTGCAACGTTCGTAGCACATACCATCTCTGCTGGCAGAAGACATGTGAGTCGGTTTCTCCGTCAATGTCTTGCCCAAGGCTCACCCAAGTCCCAGACAAACTGCTCTTCTCTCACATTCACAAGAAGAAGCTCGAGAACTTCAGCGGCCGCTTCGAGAAGCACCGAGAGGACCTGGACGAGATGCGCAAGACCGTCACCCAGATGCAGTTGTCGGTCATCCTCGCCAATACCGAGAGCCTCCTCGGGCAGCTCCGAATCGACGACCCCGACCTGAAGCAAGCTGAAGCGTACATGATAGACAAGGGCGGCCCGGAAGTTGTCATGCAGGTAAGACGCGTGGTAATGTCGAGTGACGTCGGGGGAAATTCAGTCGTCTCCGCCCATACAGGATCCTAATCTCATCGACGGCATGGCAGAGCTACTTCAGGAGAAGGCGACACCAAGGATGAAGGAGATCCTCCGGAGGGGGTTCGACGACTTACTGGAGGAACACACGTCAGTGCTTATCCCATGGCCTCTCTCTCGGGCTCAAGTTGAGATGGTTGCTATAGCGCGCGGTACTTGTTGAAGCTCAACAGCGTCCAGGATAGCATCCTCGCGTCTGTGACATCCTCTCAGACAATGATTCTCGGCCGGGTGTGTGCCTTTGCGCTGCACTCTGTTCATGTCCGGTGTTCATGTTCGATTGGGCAGCTGAACGAAGGCCCTCACGACTTGATCGAGGACGAGGAGATTCGGTCGATTTGGAAGCGTGAGTGCGAACCTGCCTTACCGCGATCCCTGATCCTCGTTGACCTAGTCTTCTAGGGAACGTGAGTAACATCGTCGCCCAAGTAATGCTTTCCAACCAGGGGACTAACGGACCCAATCATAGCATTGGAAATCGAGCGTGAAGTCTCGGGTCTTTGTGGCAGGTCTGTGCATGCTCCTGTCTACCAGCTGTCTGTAGATCCTGACGGTTTCTAGGTTTACACGAGCACTACCAACGGGTGTTTCAAGGTCACGACAGCCCTGTCGCACATGATGACGCCTGGACGCTCGAGTTTTTCTCCCGGGTCATGTGTAAGACTCTTCAGTCCCTGGGCTAGAAATGAGCCTCACCGACACACACAAAACACGTAGATCACTCGGCCATCGGAGATATAGCGGACGACGATGGGAGTGGCTACATTTCCGCTTCGGAGGTGAACGACTTCATCTCCCAGAAGCGATCCTTGTCCCACTGGAGCAAACCTGAATGGTTCGCGTTGTGAGTGCCACAGGTTGTATCTGTCTCTTTCCCTAGGCATGGTATTGATGCACTGTACAGCTGGGCCTGCGGGTGGTACAACAACAATGCATTGTCAGTCATCCACTGCATGCACACCCCAGGACGTTCACTGACCGCCGCGCAGGTACTATCGCCGAATCAAGCACGTCGTCCAAGAAGTAGTGAACCTCGTGCGGTCCGCCGAAACTGCGGCGTTGGCACATGGCCATGGCTCATGGCATCTCCTCCGCGTTATCACGGAGTCCCTGGAGCCGCTGGTGCTCATCGCGGATGTCGAGGACTTCTCCGGCACGCTGAAGGTGCCCCACCAGCTCCGCCGCCTGCAGGACGAGTACCGGCGGCATGAGGAAGAGAGGTTGAACGCGAACCTCGACCGCTTCGGTTGCCACCTCGTAGACAAGTCTTCCCTGCGATACGTCGTCGGTGATGCTCGTATCGAGCTGGTGAGCCCTCGGCTTGCGCGCGGAGTCGCTCACCAATAGTAACCGATGTTCACAGCACATGATGCCGCTGCTGTACATCCTCATGTCGCGCTTCCACAAGATCGTGGCCGAGGTCGCACACCAGAAGCACATCAAGGACGACAAGCTGATAGCCATCGAGGAGCTCGCGACGTCGTCCATCGCCGTGTGCGCCGCCTTCGAGGACCGCATGTCCGACCTCGTCCGCGGCTGGCGGTTTGAGAGCAAGGACATTGGGGTGCAGATCGACCGCTACGCCGACGGGCTGTTCAGAAAATGCTACCTCGAGGTGAGTGCGTCTGACCCTACGTGCGCCGGGGAGGGAAGCATAGGCAGGCCGGCTGACTGCGCGTCCGCCCAGTCGGAGCGGTACGAGAAGGCATACGACACCCTGCGCGGGTGCCTATTCGGCGAGGAGCACACGCTGCCCCGCCACCTCCGCCCGTTCGGCCTCGAACGCCGCACCACGTCACCGGTGAGCGGACCCGTTCGTTTTTCACGCCTGGAGGACCGCGTGCTGACGCGCAGGTAGCCGGACGACCTCGTACGCAAGCTGTCTGCGCTGACCGAACGGGTGAAGGCGCTTGAGAGCGGCATCGGTACACGCGGGCCTGTGCCACTCGTTGACGTTACTAGCGAGAAGTCGGTGCCTCAATCCCCGCAGCCAAGCAACATCAAGGAGTCGCAGGAGACGGATACGGTGGACGCCCTCCCAAGCCCCTTACCATCTGCCTCGTCTTGCTGGGCGAAACATGTTAGGACGAGCTTGAGAGGCTTCGTCCGTCGCCTGAGACACCTGGTATTTGGATGAATTACCTGTAAGTGACCACACAAACTGGTAGTTTTGCCTTGTCCTTGCCTGACACACAGAACCTGATTAGTGCTAGCAGAACGACACCGTGTCGCCACCTGTAGGAGCGAAGGACGTATTCGTTGTTGTGGGACTGGTCCTGTCAACAACTAACGTACGGTGGCCTTGGAACTGTATGCTGCGAGTTTTCCGCTCTTCATGTGTGCCAGTGGCTGTGATTATGCTGGGAGTCCCTTGCGCTCGCGAACCAAGAGAGTGGTGATACTATTTAGCCCTAGTATGATATGCTACAGTCAGTGTCCGACAAAGTCAATGGTACGCGTGCTGTCCCTCCGAGACGCTGTTCAGGCGGAGCGCATCGCCATCAACACGCCCTCGTATACCGCCCAGCCGATGGCGGAGCTGAATATCTTCCGCGACATGCGCAGCGTCGCGCCGTCGAAGAACCCAGGCAAGCCGCGCAGCTGTTGGCGGTGGGCATGTGTGAGCAGGGTCGCGCTACGAGGAAGAGCCATCATGACAGCTTACCTGCCAGATCGCCCCCACGGTGCTCAGAAGCCCGCGGTACTTGGCCTCGGAGCGAACTTGCATCTTCGTCTTGAGGACGTCAAACGGCTGCGTCGCGAGGGTCGCAAGCGCGCCCGCGGAGGCAGCGGACAGCGAGTTGACCGCGGTCGACGTGGAGATCGGTATTGGAACAACGGTCGAGCTTGGAACCGCTATGGCATTTGCTGCGAAGAACCGCGTGTTAGCACGAGTTGCGGGAGAACGAATGGAGGTCCAGAACACATACATAGACTGGACTTGATGTGCTCATAGAACACCACAAATATCCCAGCGTACGGCGCGTCGCGTAGCGAGGAAGCTACAGCGCCCCGGAAGATCTCGGAGGGACCGGAACGTACAAGTCCGAGGAATGCTTGCGGTAGCGAGTTGTACGAGTAGTAAGAACTCTGTTGTGCATGATTCAGCACATGGATAAGGGAGCGGCATCGGTTTGTCATACCTCATACCGAGCTTTCAGGACAGAGAACGGATTTAGCACCAACCCCACTGCCACGCGCGTGACCGCGCCCGCAAGGAGATTGCCCTGGGCTGTCAGTTTCGGGAGAGTGGACGTTGAGTATGATGGCGCGGATTGTGCGCGCAAAGGCGCGAAGTATAGGGACGTGGCGAGGAAGGCACGGAACTGGTTGAGGCCGGTGAAGTAGAGTGCGACCCCGGGTACGTTTCGCAGGAGGGTTGCGGTTGTGCCGCGCCATAGCCCAAGCACACCCTTGGACTTGACGATGTCGCTCGCGGTCCTGAATATTAGCGTGGACTGAGGATGTAAAGGGGCATGCTTGAGCTTGTTGAGGTGGTCCGGCTGTTGTATACGCGTCTTGAGAAGGTCAACTGAGAGCGGGAGAGAAAGTCATTACTCGTATCTCCAGACATCATGAGAAAGATATTAACATGGTTGCAGGATTATCGTCGACGCAAAGCCCGAGAGGGCACCTGGACGGGGAAGTGAACATGGTTGGAAATGACGGATGGGTGAGTCGGAACATACCTGACAAGAGGTGCTGGCTGACATTGCTCATATATACCGCCTGTTCTTCAGAGACGCCAAAGCTCTGCTTTGTTACGACTTGCGACGACAGCGAGGAGCAATCAGGGAAGGAGGAGGGGGGAGACAAGCTGCGAGCTCAGCCAGAGCCAGGGCCAGCACCAACTTTCTCGGAGCGCTCGTATGACGATGTCCAGACTCCCGGTCCGCCGTCCCGCACCCCCGCAGGACACGACCACGGCTATCGCCATTCACCGCAAACTACAGGTCTCGCATTCTTGTTCATGTCCATAGACTTGATGGTCAGTGTTCTTTGCTCAGTCCAAGTTGCACTGCCAAGGAATCATCACTCCAAGTCCATTACGGTGTTCATCACATGACCTCGATTTCGTAGTGTATCACAGCAACGTAGAACTCCAAACCAAGCAAGTGTGCAATTCCAGGTCCGACACAGTCGTGTCCCAGTCAAGTCCGTGAACAAACATGCCCACGCGCGAGCGAGCAGAACGAGACCGAAACATTCTATCAACTCCAGGGTTAGCCTTGGATAGAAGGCGATGGCCGCATACGCGTCCCTTACGCTCAGAGGCCGCACTGAGACTTGTCGACCTCGACCGCCTCGGCATCAATGCTCCCAGTCCACTCGCCCTGGCCGTCCGTGAGCGTGTTGAACGCCTGCAGCGCGATGTTGAACCCGCTCTCGGTGTGGTCGACCGCGAGCACGTTGATGCTCCGCCCGTCGTACGACACCTGCCAGCACGACCCGCAGCTCGCGGAGCCCCAGCCCGCGATCGCGTCCACGCCGCCGATGTTGGGGAACTGCGGGAGCGAGCCGAAGGTCGTGTAGCCCTTCGTCAACAGCCCGGTCGGCCCGTCCGAGCACGCCGTCACGGCGAGGCTCCCGGACGCGTCGTCGTAGGACTGGTCGTACGCGACCCTCACGCCGAGCGCGGCGGGCACGAAGAAGAGCGCGAGCGCGGAGAGGGAGGCGGTCTTGACCTGCATGGCGGCGGCGGACGTACGAACGAAAGACGAGGAGGACGTGTGCGGGATCGCGAGGGGGATAAGCGGTGGGCGATTGCTGCTGAGGCGGCTCCCTCAGTGCCCCGCTCTTATAGTCGACAACCTCTCTCCAACGCGCGGGATGCTCTCTTGTCCATTCCGCAGGCGAAGGACGGAGTCGGCGAGGTCACCTTGATCCATCCCAAACAGGGGTGGGCGGTACGACTCCACGCCCTCATTCACTGCATGGGAATTGCCACCGTCCGGACGTGCACAGGCGTACGCATCCCGCAACGTCCGTCTTCGCCTCGTTCATGATACGGCGTTGATTGTACTCAATCAGAGAAATAGTCTTCGCGCCATGCTGGACGTGCTCTTCGCTGCACGGTGGTCCAATGTGCACTTCATTCCGCTGCGTTCATCTCTATCTCCGGATAGGTTCTAGACCGCAACGCTTCTCGCGGGCGTTGTGGAACGTCTGGGACGGGATGTCATGTCCGACGAAAGGGTATGACTCCGGTGATCCGCGACTCGACAAGTGCTTGCAAAGGCCGCCGGGTCGCCTTCTTGCGAGCGGCAGTGCACCCGAGTCAGCCAGATTGACCTCGAGCGGGGAACTGACAGCGCCCTGCAGTTGCGCCTTGAATCTACTCAAACACCCCGCACGCTCACGTACATACCATACAAGAGCTGGGTGCTCACGGCGCTGCAAGGAGCTGGCCAGTCACCGTGCATGACTGGGTGCACGTCAGCGTTGTGCCCGTGCTCATGGATGGCCCGCTAATAACCTTCCGCCGCCAGAGTCCTGGTTCTCGCGGCTCGGTCGGGATGACCTCTGGGATGCCTTCACGAAACACTTCATGCCGCACAGAGTCCAGCTCGGGCTGATTGGGCTGGAAATAGCTCACCGGAAGTCAAGGCGGTGCGGTTCGTCATCCAGGTTTACGATTCCGCGTGATGGATGCTATACGGGCTGGGTTGTTCAGTGAACAGTCAAGGTAGCTCCAAGTTATCTACCAAACCATGGGAGTTCCCCATGACGCATTTTGTTGTGTATACCACTTCATATTTCCTCCTCATTGCGTTGGGCCTTAGTCGACCGGCATCACGATTGATCTGCGAGGTGCAGCACTGGGCGATCAGAGGATAGAAAATTGTACCGCGGCATTTGCGTGGAGTGCTTTCGCTGATGGTATGAACCAGTGCAAAAGGACTGCGTGTACCGATTAGTAATCGCGGACCGCATACATATGTTTGAGGTGATGTAGAATGGGGGAACATAGTTCCGGTCCTCGAACTTGCTGTGTGGCTTTTGCGCATCGGCTCATGTGACCGCGTTTTGGGTCCTCTGACCGCGTCACGAATCGGACGCGCATGGAGGTCATCTTAATACTCGGCCTGTGGAGTATCCGCGCGATGGCAGACCTGTATGCATATATGTGTGGATTGTAGAACGCTGCTACTGGTACATCCGTGATAGGTTGATATGTGAGATAAAGCAATAGACCCCCTCTTGGCGAGCGGTTATAAATGTAGCTCATGAATACTGCTTCTGGATGAACTTCGCGATTGTCTGCAGCTGGATGTTCGACGTGCCCTCGTAAATCGCACCCTAAAAGCTCATACATCAGCCCGCGCAAATGGGAACACCGCCGCTCGAGACGACTCACGATCTTCGAGTCCCGCCAGTACTTCTCGATGCCCGTCTCGCGCGTGAAGCCGACGCCGCCGGCCCACTCGATCGCCGCGCCCGAGACGCGCTGTGCGACCTGGCTCGCGGCGTACTTCGCAATCGCCGCCTCGCGCACGAACTCGCGGCCCTCCTCCTTCCGGCGCGCGGCGTTGTACGTCAACAGCCGCGCGGCCTCGAGTTCGACCGCCGCCTGCGCCTGCTGGAACGCGAGGCCCTGGAAGGTCCCCACGGGCTTCCCGAACTGCGTGCGCTCGAACGTGTACGGCACCGCCTTGTCGAACGCGCCCTGCGCGAGCCCGAGCATCTGCGCGGCGATCCCGATCCGCCCTGTGCGCCGGCGTGTGAGTGTGCGAGCGGGCGCGGGGACGAAAGGACGTGACGCACCCTCGTTCAGGATCTCAATGGCAATCTTGTAGCCCTTGCCTTCGCCGCCGAGGACGTTCTCCGCGGGCACGCGGAGATCGTCGAAGGCGAGCGAGCACGTCGAGGACGCGCGGATGCCAAGCTTCTGCTCCTTCTTTGCAATCTTGATGCCCATATCTTTCGTCGCAATGAAGCAGGTGATTCCCTTGTAGCCCTTGCTCGGGTCAATCTGAACAGGCACAGCTCAACGGGATGAGACATCAGGCGGCAGGTTGAAAGCGCGTACGTTGGCGAAGATAAGAAAGAAGTCGGCCTCGTAAGAGTTCGTGATCCACATCTTCGTGCCGTTGATGACCCAATGGTCGCCGTCCTTCTTCGCGCGTGTCTGCAACGCAAACGCGTCGGAACCCGACACCGGTTCTGAGAGACAGAAGGAACCGAGCTGCGCGAGTTTCCGCTTCGTCAGCGTGGTTCATAAGCACTTTCATGGCAGTATACACACCGTTGACTCGGCCAGTTTAGGTAGCCACTTGTCCTGTTGTTCCTTGGTACCATATTTCCGCACGACCGTGTTCACGAGGGTATTATGCACGTCACACAGCACGGAAACTGAGGGGTCAACTCGTGCCAGCTCTTCGATAGCTATAATCGCTGATGTGAAGGAGGACTCTGCACCGCCATGATCTGCGCTCGTCTCAATGCCCATGAGCTACACGAGGGACGTCAGAAAGACGGTGAGGGGCGAGTGCGAGTATGGGTCACGTACCCCTTGCTCGAACAGGCCCTTGATGACTGCCGGATCCATCATCTCGTTCTCATCCATCTCGCGGACCTTAGGGGCCACAACATCCTGCGCGAACCTCCTCACTACAGGGGAGCGCCATAGGGCATGAGTCCATGACGACCGCACGCGTGGTCGAGGGGTACACGCACCAGACTCCCGGAGCATCTCCTCTTCTTCCGTGAAGGTGTCCAGGGATGTAGGTCGCACTTCTGAGGCAGCCACATGGGACTGGGAGAACTGTCTGCAACATATGACCTCCTTCAGTCCCATCCAAACCTCCTGTGAACGTCTGAATCCATACCGTGCAGCGCTGACTCTCGAGGCCGCCGACGCTCTCTGGCGTAGAGCAGACGGGTTTGGCTTTGCGGCACGGACAGCAGAACGAAGCATTGTGGCGGTGGGTAGTAGGATGATGGGTATGGCTGGGCAGCGTGGCCGAGGACGACGTTTGGTTTATGTACGCACGGCGGGCGGAAGAGGACGAGCCGACCCCGGATTCTGTCTTGATTCTGTCCTCCCCGCGTCCAGTGACGAGCGCCGGGCCCCAATTGGCCTGCGCGGTGCGGGGTAGGCGCGGGGTAATCACATGCCCCGGAGCTTGTGCGCCTCGGCACCCGGCCCGGGACCTCTTGCTTCCGCTCTGTCAGTGTCTGTACACACTCTGGTAGTGTCCTGCACAAAGTCATAATCTTGTCCACGCGGAGCTTGTTGGCTCATTCAGCAGTTCACTCATGCAATTTCCCAGGCCATTGATTTTACTGACGTTCAAGATACTACAACACACTACATGTTACAACAGTGCGTTAACGTGGCTGAGTCCGTGGTAATGCATCAGAGTCCATAGGCGTCCGAACGATCATCAGTCCGTTTCCGGAGTATTGTCCGCATGTGTCTCGTGGACGAAGCGACTGTCGGCAGCCAAACACGTCTCTCGTCAGTACCGTCCGTGCTGCCCTCGACCGCAAACCCGAGCTCGCTCACCCGCTTAGAGGCCGCACTGGGACGCCGGCACCTGCGTCACCTGCGCGTCGATCCTGCCCAGGAACACGGCCTGGTTGTCCGTGAGCGCGTTCATCGCCTTGAGCGCGATGTTGAACCCGTTGTCGGTGTGGTCCACGGCGAGCACGTTGATGCTCCGGCCCTCGTACGACAGCTGCCAGCACGTCCCGCAGTTCGGCGAGTCCCACTGCGCGACCGCCGCCGCGCCGCCGATGTTCGGGAAGTGCGGGAGCGAGCCGAACGTCGTGAAGCCCTTGCGGAGCAGCCCGTGCGTCCCATCCGAGCACGCGACCGTGTGCAGGTCCCCGCCCGCGTTGTCGTACGTCTCGTCGTACGAGACCGAGACGGCGAGCGCGTTCGAGACGAGCGCGGTGAAGGTGAGGATGAGCGCGGTGAAAGACGTGAACTGCATGTCGATTGTGGTGGTGGAGGTAGCGGTGGCGGTGGTGCGTGCGGGTGTGGTTGCGGATGCGAGAGAGGATGTATGCGAGACCGGGTGGTCGCTGCTGTCCTCCTCTCTGCCCAATAGCCCTCGTATTTATACGCCGACGACCTACCACCACGTCCCGCCGCACCAGCATCCACCGTCGAAAGACCAAGGCCGGTCCAGACGGCCACCGAAGCCCACCCAATCGCACAGGACCATGTGCGGCAGGCCCAGCGCGGACGGCGAACGCCCCACCATTCAGACAGGCCTTGCGCCGCGCACTTCCCTCGCAGCCTCGTGGGGCCCACTCGCGGGCATCGCAAGACCGCCTGGGTGCGCAACGCCCTGCGCGGATCACAGTGCGACGTCATGCGTGCATGGGCATCGGCCGAGTGCCAGCGGCGAAACGTACAGGCTCGACCTCATCAGATCCGCACCGGACGTCCAGGAATACTGAGGAACCGTCCATGGCAGACAAGTCAGCGTATGGCTCGTGCAGCCTGGGGCTCGCACACGCTGAGCGCTGAGCGCTGAGCACTCACCTCAGCCCGCGGCCCGCAGCGCGCGGCATAGGGCCGTGTCGGAGACTAGTAGTATCGTATCATGGACCCACACATGCGCAGCATCCACAACGCTGGACGCAGGTCGACCGCAGCCGGCGGCGACCGGGCCCACCCCATCCGCCAAGGCACGGAGTTTACCACAGCACCCACCGCACCGGTCTGGCTCGACCGCTCTCGTCGGCAGAGCAGCCACTCACTCTCCCACCGTCTCCTCCCTCTGACATGCGCACCGGCATCAGGCGACCCTTGCAAGGCCTCGCCTCGCCGGCGGGCAGCGCACGGGGCACGAAGTCCCACTACTACACATCGAACGCTTGAACGTTCACGCCGCTGTCCGCGTCGGACGCGGACTCTTTGGCCGGGGGCACCGTACGCGCACCGCACCAGACGCATTGATTTCTGTACCGCAACTTCTCCGATGGGAATCCAGACTCCGTGCGGCAGTAGTCGAGCCGCGGAAGCAATGCGAGCGTGCGGGGGCCCGAGCCCGCTGTGCGCTGATCGAGGCGCGACTCGGGGCTCCCCCCAGCTAGCCTCGGCGGCGTCCACGTACGTCTCTACTCAAGCTCAAGCCATGCCCGGTGGTTGAACAGCAGGCCCACAACAGGGATGGCACGAACGCAAGTATTGGCCCTGAGGGCGGATATACACTAAGAGTAGTTACACAGCGAGGCGGTAATGTGCGAGAGACAGACAGCATGCGCGGGGACGAGGTATGGATGAGACTAAGCCGGAATACAGGTACCAAATATATGTACAGCGTTCGAACCATGCATGATGACAGAGAGCCAGTGCGGGGCAGACGGAAGGGAAGAGGCATCGCGGTCGTGAAATGGGTACGTTGTCGAGGGCTATTGGTCTGCCGACCCCCCCGTGAGTACCGCGCGCATGACTTCGAGTGCGGCGAGGTGGAAGGGCAGCGCCGGGTCCGCGCGCAGCTTCCACCGCGCGCGGGCGAGCACGGACAGGTCGTGGAAGCTGTGCACGATGTCGTCCATGTGCTCCGTGTGGACCTCGGCGGGGTCCGGCGCCGCCTTGTCCTTCGACGAGAGCTCGAACGTCGACCGGAGCGAGCGCGTGACGTGCAGTTGGTAGACGCGGACCGTCGACACGGACGTATAATCGGTCGTGGCGGGTGAGCACACGACGGTGCTCCATCCAGGAACCCGCAGGGACTCGGTATGCGACGGGGAGTCCCGCGAGGTTCCCGCTGTGTCGTCGTCATCGAGGTCAGGAACATAGGGCAGGTCGGAGGAGCCGGGGATGGGGATCGGAGAGAGACACCTTGCAGATCGGTCCACGGTATACGTGGGGTACATGGTGAGTTCCGGCGGTGAGGTGAGGGAATATGTTATATACGAAGCGTCGGAAAAGGTGGTATGGGAGCCGCGAGGGGAAGCCCGCGAGGATGGGGAGGGGGCCGAGTTTCGCCGAATGATATTGAGAGAGCCCGACTCCGCAGGACTGAGGAAGGTGAAGGAGTGCTCATTATCAACCGCAAGCAAGGTGACGTGCACGGGGGGGATCTCAGAGGACATGGTGACCGCGGAGTCCAGATGTGAGACCCAAGCTGAGATAAATGACGCCCATGAATGAGTACGTGGTCTGGGAGATTCAGAGAGCACTGCTTACCGTCGATTTCTCCATGAGACATAACGCCCAACTTGGAAATAACGATTCTCCACTCGATGTTCGCCCGTCTTGAGAACTCGTGGACAAAGTTCCAGACGCGATTCACGAGGAACGCCTCGATATTCTCGTCGGGCGCGAGCCACGTCCTGAGCTCGTGCGCCTCGCCCTCGGCGTCGACGCAGGCCGCGAGAACCCAGCGGCCGCAGTGCGAGACCTGGTAGCCGACGTGCAGCAGCATATGCCGATTCATGACGTCGAGCGAAGAGACCGTCGACTCCAGCGCAAAGGATACCCGCGGGGGCGCGACCGAGCGCGCGTGGGCCTTTCCCCCGGACGAGCAGACGAGCGCGTACGCGGGCGCCTCGAGGTAGCGCGAGATCGCGCCGCTGCGCTCAAAAAACTTGCGCGACATCGCCCGCGTCACGGGGATGAGGATACGGTCGTACACGCTGCACACAAACTCGTCCAAGCCACCGAGGTTCGCGCCTGGATGCGTGTGGATGCCCCCGATGAATGATTCGGGGACGAAGTGGAACAGAATGTCGCCAGCGGTGTTCGTCTTGTGAAACCGTCGCACAGCAGAGAGTATCTGGCGCAGGACGGTGGATGAGGATGAGATGATGTGAGGGGGCGTCGCGATGTAGAAGACAACATGAGGATGCCGAGCAGGGATCGTGGAGATAAAGTTCACTAGACACGTGCGATGAATGGCTGGTAACAATTCGATATAGCTGCCACTCACCAAGAGTCTTGCGCAGCGTATCAAACCGCGTAGGCACCAAACCTGGCTTCGTGCAGTGGCCGGAGTCACCGGCAGTGTGAGAGCCAAAGTTCTTCGCCTGTGTTCCAGAAGTTATAGTACATCGACCTGGACGACAGCCGGAATACTCACAGAGTAGGCAGTAGAGACCTTCCCCAGCCAGCACTCGAACACAGAATCACGATCTTCATCCGATCCTTCGTAAAAAACGAACGCCGTGACGTCCTTCGGGCCTGGACGCGGCGTCAACCCCAACTTCTCCCAAAAGCGAAGCGAGGTGGGAGACATCAGCACGATGCTCTCATCCTTCCCTACAGCGAGCATAGGTGGTTCCAATACTCGCAATGAGAGGTCCTGCTCCTGATTGGATGAACCTGGTCCTGACCAACAATGTCATGAGCTTCCAGCAAGGTCCTGGGAGGATCTGCCTTACCTCCGAAAAGCTCTTGCACAGTAGTCGGCGACTTCGCGCCCTTGCTCTGACCGAACAGGGCCCCAATATACCTCGCATCGGCTTGCCATAGTTTTGCAGGCGGGACCGGTGGTGTCAGCGACAGCGACGCATTCGCGCGCCACGCGTCTGCCCACGTCGCGTTCTCGACCACCTCCTTCACCAATATCTGCGCTGCAGCTTCTACCGACTGCGCCTTCTCCGATGCCGCGCCCAGGACTGCAGCGGGCGACACCGGGGTAGGCACATTGATAGGCAAGGCGTTCCCTGGGGAGCTCGCACCCGCAGTCCCCGGCGGCCGGAGGGTGGTGCACAGCGGCAGCAGGTGGGCATGGTGGAAGTGCGTCTGGAGGAGCGTCGGTCCGAGGGGGAGGTACGACGGGGGCGGCGTCGACGGTCGAGGCGCGGACGGGCTCTCGTCCTCCTCCTCTACCCACGGCTCCGACTCCGACTCCGACTCGTCTGTGTCGACCGCAACGGACGGCGGGGAGCTGCTCTGCCACTCCTCGGGCTCGCGGTAGAAGTCCCACGCGGACGACCGGCGCTGGTCCCGCACGCCTTGCGCGGCGTAGCGCCGTTTGACGCCGATGAGCTTCCGGACGACGCCGACCCTTGGGTCTGTCACGGCGCTGTACCGGTATTTCCAGCCGGATGATAGTGAGGGGCCGGACGCGTTGAACATGACGACGTCCGTGCCGTCCTGTTCGGCTGGCGGAGACGGCAGCGCGAACTTCCCGACAGCGTATTTCCCGTCTGTCTGCCGGTGGTTAGACGCAAACGGGATAGGTTCGAAGATGCTCGAACCGAGCGAGGAGAGGCTCGACTTGCGTCCCTCTGGCGTCTTGTACGGGTCCGAGAGCTGCACTGAGGGCGTCGCGGGGGGGGAATGTGATGATGGTGTCTTCGTGGGTGACGACGGGAGCAATTCTGGAGGAACGCTGCTGTCGAGCATACTATGTATATCACCAGTATGTCGAGGAGTGAACGGGTCTCCGAGGTGACTCGGCCATGGAGAGGAGTGATTGATTGTCCCAGGAGGAGGTCCTGGCCCCGATAGTGGACCATCCCCGACCAGAGGAGGGAGTCCCAGGGGAGGTGGACCGGCCGAAGGAGTCAGCCCTGAGCCTATGTCCATAGACATTGTATGTGCCGACGGTGCAGCTCCGCGCTGCGCGCTTGGCGCGTCAAAGAAGTCGAAATCGTCCTCCGTGAACACCCCGAACCCATCGTCCACGTCGAAGTCAGCCCCTCCCGTACCGCTCGTACGGCCACCCTCGAGCGGGTCGATGTTCATGTTGAAGTCCATCTCGTAATCCATGTTCGTGTCCATGTATCCGTTAGACTGCTGTCCCCAGGTGCTGTCGAAGCCACTGAAAGGATCGAACGACAAGGAGGACGGCCCCGCTTCTGCTTTGACAGGCGGGATCGCTGTTGTTGATGCGACTACAGGAGCAATCGAGGTTGGCTCAGCAGGTTGCTCGGAAGCCGCTGGCACCTCTTCCGGAGAAGGTAGGTCGATAGTCGCGTCAGGAGGAGAAAACAGTGAGTCTCCAGAGTGGTCGGACTCGGCCGTTGGTTGAGAGTCAGGCTGAGCGACCTCTTCTGGAGTCTGGGGGGAATGCACTTCGGGCGCAGGGGCGGGTGTCGAGTGTTCAGGAATAGGCTCGGCCTGCTTCCCCATAGGCAACACAGGTACAGGAGGCTCCGGTGGCGGAGGAGGGGGTGCCTCCTTCGTGCGCTGGTTAGCGAGCTCTTGTTCTTGCCGTTCCCTCCGGAGCCTCTCGCGCTCCCGTTCGCGTTCCTTGACCACTGACTCGACATACCCGCTTACCTCCGAGGCCACTTTCTTGAGTTGGCGGCCGTGAGGCTTCTTCACAAGCGTTAACGATCGGAATGCGCGCAACGAGTCGCTTGTGGGTGAGGCCCGTAGAAGGCTTGGGCGTCGCTGGAAGGACGGTGTCAGGCGCTCTGTGACAAGTATAGGCGCTTGCAAATGGGGGTTAGAGGAGCTGGCAGGGATATCGATAGCTGATGATGCGGTTGCAAAGGAGAGTGTCGCAGGGATAGCAGAAACAGGTGGAGGTGGAGAAGACTGCAGTTGTGCTGGTAGCTCAGGAATGTAAGACAAGGGCGACCGACCGTGTGGAGAAGGGGAGCTGGAGTGATAAGAAACACACAGTGTAGCCGGCCACACAACAGGCATGCCCTTGTCCTCTCCTTGCTTGTTCTGCACCGCAAGCCAAGCGATGATGTAGGGTGGATGCCCCTGAGACGGTATATTGTGACGTGAGTTACTGCTGTCCGAGTTGTGGTAGGGATGAGAGCTCTTCCAATTACCAACACCCATGCCGGTAAGAGCGTCCTCAAACTGAGCCGTCAAGCCAGCCGCAGGGCCAATATAGGAATTGAGATAGTATGCAGGCGCACCGTGGGGCAACAGCACGATGGGAGAGCCTGTGGGGAGAGGCAGAGTGGGGCGGAGCGGAAGGTAATAAGTCGGCCGCATAACTGGTTGTACCACAAGCCAGGCCAGGGAAGATAAGGGTGGAGAAGACGCAATGTGGATATGCAGATCGCAGGCGATGAGTGGCCGGCTACGAGCATGGCTTTCCCATCCCGAGCCCCATTCTGAAGAGTTCGGCAGAGAGCCTAGGAGGAAACCGTCCTTGTGCCGAGTGACGGACCGCCCGTGGAGGTGCGACTTCGAAGCTTCTGCGACATCATCTACGAGTCGATCACGTGCAGCTTGCAGGAATAAGCTCAGCGGTAGACGGAGGCAAGTCCGAGGAAGGAGCTGTGCCGGAGATCCGGAAGGCGGTGGAAGGGTTTGGCTTGTACATCGGTCACAGGGAGTGGCCTGCGTGGCACAGACGAGAGAACAAGGGTAGATGGTAGCGGGGGTAAATGAGGAGGATTCGGCCACTATAAAACTTGGCGGTCAGCATAGCTAGCAGAAATCGGGAAGTCACCAAACCACAGAAACCCGATACAGCGCCACAGGTTTGTTGACCCTCTATGCCACATCGGCCTCGTGACTCCAGCAAGTATCGCATCCCGATTGTATCTAACCAGTGTTGAGGGAGGACGAGAGACATTTGCACTCACATGTGAGAGCCTTGAACTCTAATTTGGCGAGGGCGTTATGGGCGTTGCAAGTCCGCTGGGTGGAACCCAGAGCAAACACGTAGAGCGCACATATTTCCTTGGCTATGTGGACGACTGGGAGAAGAGAATCCACAAAAGGCTGGCCATTGTTCTCGTGGAAGACTTTCCTGCGAGCTAGTTCCAATTGTTCAAGAGGGTCTGTTGTGGCGGGTAGACATGCGAAGACAGAATATAGGATGAGGGGGTATTCTGGCAGAGGAATTATGGAGGCAAGGACATTCGAGGCAAGAGAGATCGATGGGGGCATTTGCGAGAGGACCGAGGAGCCAGTGTTGTCCTGCGGCATTTGTACTTTCGTGGCCATCGGGGATGCAGGTCATGAGGACAGAGAGAAGCGTTGGCGAAGAGCGCAGAGGTATTGAACTCTCGCGCGTCGGTCCGCGCCGGTGCTAGAGAGTACAAGAGTTGGCGAAGTGACGGAGACTGTCTAGCACATCGTGGAGGGACGAGAAGAGGCAGCAGCGGCGCTCTTCCGAGGACGCCTACATGACCTGAGCCGTACCGACGTTTCGGCATTGGGCGATGCGGACATATGTTGCTGACCACGCTGGCGTATCCGGGCTGCATATCACATTCCTCAAGACGCCATATCTTCCCGCTATGCTCAGAGCGGACCGTGGCGCGGAGGCCATCGAGTCTGGCCATGCGGTTCTCGTCGACCTGGTACAGGGTGGATGGGATGATGTTCCAAATCGGGCACATTACGAGGTGTCCTGAGACCCTGGGCTAGGGTTTGTGGCCGTATATGGGGCGTGTTACCAATTTTTGTGATGTAACGCGGGTTGTGTTGTGGGCCGGTGCAGCCTGCTGCAGCCTGCAGTGCTTGTGTCTGAGCTCTTTCAGTCCCACTCATCCCGTCTTCCTGTACTTTGTTTCGTCCGCAAAATGCAGTCCGTCTCTCGTCCGGCCTCCACCTCCACTCGTCCCGGCACCTCTCCAAACCCTCGCCCGCAATACCAAGTGAATACCCAGACAAAAGTCTTTGATACCGCCCATGGGAGACTCCTCTGCATAGCTGACATTCGTGGCCGCCTCTCCGCACTCAACGACCTTGCGAGGGAAGCAAATGCGTCCGCCATCATTCATACCGGAGACTTTGGCTTCTTTGGTGCGCACGTATACCTCCTCCGCTGACGTTCTCCATGCTGACGCCGCGGCAGAGGCTTCCAGCCTCGACAGGATAAACGACCGCACCCTGCGCCACCTCACCATGTACTCCCCCTTGATCCCGACCGCGCAAAGAAACCATCTCCTTGCCCCGGAGAATCCCCCTTCAGTCATTCGCTCAACCGTCACCATATCCCTTTTGTCAGAGTTTCCCCTTCTCCTCTCTGGCCAGATCAAGCTCCACGTCCCGGTCTACACCGTCTGGGGCGCGTGCGAGGACGTCATCGTGCTCGAGAAGTTCCGCGCGGGCCAATACGACATTGAGAACCTACACGTACTGGATGAGGCCACGACGCGCTGTCTCGACCTTGGTGGTGTGAAGCTGCGGCTGCTAGGCCTCGGTGGCGCGCTCGTGCCTCACAAGATGTTCGACAACGGCGACGGGAATGCAACGATTGCCGGCGGACAGGGCACGATGTGGACAACGGCCTTGCAAATCGGTGAACTTGTGGATACCGCACAGAGAGTCTTCGACCCCACCGAGACGCGTCTTCTCGTTACTCACGCGAGTCCCGGGCGAGAGGGCATTATCAACCAGCTCAGCCTCGTTCTCAAGGCCGATCTGACTGTCTCCGCTGGTCTCCACTTCCGGTACGCCTCGTCCTACAACGAGTTCAGCGTCCAGGCGGACTTTGAAGGGCTGCGCCACAAGCTCGTCGTAGGGAAGGAAGCCTTCGACAAAGTCTGGGAGAGCGTCAAGACGCAGGTGGACGCCGTCATCGACGAGCACCAGCGTGTACTCTTGGACAAGGCCCTCCATGTCATTGAGCGGATACCTCCACCCTCCAACCAACCCGGCCCCCTGGACAGGCGTTCGTGGAGGAGTCTGCGTGGAAGAACTGCTGGAACTGGAACTTGTGCGATGCGGCATACGGCTCGCTCGTCCTTGACATCAAGGATGGCCGTGTCAGCGCCGAGTTGAAGAGCCAAGGTATGTCAATACATCACATCGACGGTCAGCAAGACACTGACTGTCTCATCAGGCTTCAACTACGCATACCGTCGCACAATCACGCCCTCGACAATCGCCGCGACGCCCGACTCCGCCGCAACCTCCGGCCCCGCGCCTGGCACGGGCGGTGTGACTCCCAAGAACACCAGTGCAACGCCCGTCGCGACCGAGAAGCCGCTCCCTCCGCACTTGACGGGGTCCAAGTCAAAACCAACTACGCCGCCACCCGCCACGGGCCGGGAGACGCCGAAGCTGAACGGGCAGCAGTCGCAGTCGCAGCAGCAGGGCGCGGCCGACAAGGCCGAGCGCGAACGTGCGAAGCGTGAGCGGAAGAAGGAGCGGAAGCAGCAGGAGCGCGCCGAGCGCGAGGCCGCGGCCGGTGGCAACAAGGAGGGCGGCGCGGGCAGCGCCACTGGGTCCCCGGCGCAACCGCGTGCGGAGGTCGACCTGAGCAGCCCTCCGCCGCAAGGCCCCAAGTCTGGCAAGGCGACGCCGGAGGTGTCCACGACGGGCGCGGAGGCGAAGGCGCCCGAGGACGGCGTGACGTCTCCTGCGACGGAGAGCACGGGCACGCGGACGCCGACGAGCAGGCGACCTGCGCGGAACCCGTGGACGATATTCATGCGCATGCCTAATCCCGCGAACGAGACTGAGGTCAGGGACTTCTTCGCCGACGCGAAGGAGGGGGTGAGTGGTGCTGTGCACATGCCGATGGGGAATGTCGCTGACATGGTTTGTCGCAGATCCTGCGCGTCAGCTACCCACAAAACTTCGCCGGCCGAAACCTGAAGATGTGCTACGTCGAGTTTGGCGACGAGGACGCGATGAAGGCCGGTCTCGCACGGCAGGGCGAGGTAAACACCCCACTGTGCTATCTGCGCCGCGCCCCATCTGATTCGGCTCCCCTTTACAGAAACTGAACGACGCCGTCCCGGAGCTCAAGCAGGCGACAGACAAGGAGTCGCGTGCCGCCGAGAACGGGCAGCGGGGTGGCTTCGCGGGACGCGGCCCGCGGGGTCGGGGTGGCTTCGCCGCACGAGGCTTCGCGTCCGCCGGCCTGACCCGCGGCGGCGCCCCCGGGCGCGCGAACGGCGACGCGCCGTCGTCGTCGGAGGCGCCCAAGCCGTCGGAAGGCTCCTGAGCGCAGAGCTCAGGCCGGGCGCTGGGGTAATCGAGGCTAGGGGCTTGAGCTCGAGCTGCGGCGCCGGGGACTCGCTCAGGGCTGCCAGTGCTGTTGCGTCGACATGCATGCTTTCTTCGTCCGCTTTGTTCGATATGGTTTGTCTCTGCCTCGTACGGCCGTTCTCGATAGTACCTCCCTATTCTACGTAGTTGTAGTCGCGTCTTCGCCGCTCTCGAATCTTGCTTCACGAACATGCGCTTCTCCATCACACATTCCGACCGCTCGCGGTCGTCGCGATCGCCTGACTTCCCTTCCATGATGCGATACAACCACTATCGCATAAGCCAGGCGCGCGTTCCAGGAGGCGGTCGGCGGTGACTTCTATGTCTTCTATGTTACGGCTCGCTATGATGAAGCTTATGGTCATGGTAATACTAGACCTTGCCTATACATGCGATCCTTCCTCCGCCACATGCCCTCGTGCTTCTATCGTGAAACACCTGCCACTACACCCCCAAGTATCCTGCATGAGCATCCAGCCATCGCTCCGGGCGGCGGCGCTCCCAACACCCCACTACGCCCATATCCCCGTGTTCACGCGCGCGCCCCAACGGCGCACGACATAGCCCAGGCTGACGGGGCCGACGAGCGTGCACAGCAGTATCGCCCAGATGCAGAGCAGGAACGGCTCCTCGCCCAGCAGCCCCGCTGTCCCCTCCCCGTCCGCGCCGGTGCTGGCGCCGTGCGCGAGCTGGGCGATCAGCAGCCCGATCTCTCCCCGCGCGACCATCGCGAGGCCCATGAAGACTGCTGCGGGCGTGGAGGAGCTGGGGGGGAGGGATGTGGAGGGGGACGGGGAGGAGTGCGGGTTTGGGCTCGGGCTCGGTGGGGCTGACTCGAGGTTCGTGGCTGCGGCTCCGGCCTTCTGGGTTGGACTAGATGGTTCGGGAGGCGTATTGGGGTTCAGGATCGTCCCGGGGGCGCGTCTGATTGTCGGACAGGCGGTGGCGCGAATCCAGAGACAAGTGAGGGTGAGGGACCGCTTGATAGCGCTCGCGAAGGGCGATGCGTGTCGGACTAACGGGTCGTAGAGTAGGATGGGCAGACCGACCGCCAGTTTCGCGAGGCACATGAGAATGGAGTACACGATCCCGCGCCAGATGATTGTCGGCCTCCAGAGGTCGAGGAAAGGCTTTGGCGAATGTTAGTTCTTGCAGGCAAGACATCACGCGAGTGGAGATATGCGTACAATGGCGTAGCCGATGCTGGCGAAGAACAGCGGCAGCAGGACATGGTTTTGGATCGGGCCCAAAACTCGAGAAAAGGCTGCTTCGAAGGACAGCTCCTCGGCTCGTCGCACGTGGTCGCTTCGACCGGAACACTTGTCTTGATCCCGGGAGATTGGCGGTTGTGATATATACGTGAGCATGAGCCCTGCGACGTACGCTCCATATAGGACACTTGTCCCGGTATCTGTAAGATGTCGGTGAGTTGTGCCAAGATGTATACTGACATGCCAGCTCTGAGACACTCACAATGCGAGATGGCAGCCATACCACTGAGCATGGCAATCATGAGAAATAGCTTGACGGCGTCCGCATGTGCTTCCGTGCCCCATCCGCTGCCGACTCGCGCAAACCCAAAAGCACCCCAAGGCTTGTCTAGTCTAGCGGAAGCACACCAGCGCTCTCCGATACTCGAGTGCCAGAAGAGGGGCCTTAAGATAAACCGAGAGACCATCGGGCAGAGAGCAGCTATGAGCACGGACGACAGCAGGGGTCGTACGATCGTCCAAGCGAGGCTGCCACTGGCGAGGGTATGACCAGAATCTGATTGGATTGAGGCCAGTGCGGGTATCACCGCGGCAATGACGAGGCCAACGACATCGTCGATGATAGCGGCGCTGATGAGGACTGTGCCGATGCGCGATTGCTGGAGGGAACTGGATGTGTCACTGGGGACTGTGTCATACGTGTCCATGCAATTGGCCAGAGAGGGTGTGCGCCGCGAGGCTGGGAAAGAGCTTTCCATGCTTTGTGACGTCTGTGAGGTGTCGGATACCTTGCCTGCGGAGACAATTCGGGAGTTCGACACGCTATTGAGAGCGGCCAATGTTGTGCCTAGACTGGTCGAAGAGAGCGCTGCGCCAGCTGCGAACGCTTCCACAGTACCGTAACCAAACGCGGCATTCAACAGCGCAAATGAGAACGCAATGGGTAGCCCTATACCGGTGAGGGCACAAACAATCGATAGCGGGAGATTCGAGAGTAGCGTCGGAAGGTTTGAGGAGAGTCCTCCTGAAAAATCAGATTGAGCGGATTTTCGCAAGAAGCTATAATGGAAAGAAGCGCACCTTCAAACACTACCAGTATCAGACCTATGTAGCCTAGTACTGTAAGTGTAACTTCCCAGTCTGAGGGCAAGAGTTGAGCCAACGGCGAGCCGTAGATGACGCCGAGGGCGATCTCGGCTACAATACCACCGTGGAAAAGATAGTCTGCAAGTACCCGCGCTACGTTGAGGAGGTATAACAAGGAAGAAAAAACGAGGAGGTTAACCAGAGATGGTTCTTCGTATGGCCGCACCGTCGGCATTTCGAGGCCTCGGTCGGTGTTACGAATCATCGTCTACTCCCTGACTCAGTTGCTTACTCATGTTGTTCATTTGCTTACTTAGCTCACACTCATTATTACTCAGTCTTTTTCGTTGTATTACTCAGCCTACCTGAGCACAATATATATACTAGGTGAAGCTGAGGTACACTCCTCAGTCTTCGCTTGGTACGTTCTACCTGGTGAAAACCTGACCACATCCGGTCTGTGTGCCTTCACTGTATCAGAAGCGAAGACTTTCCCCCTCGACCTACTCATTGAAAGCCTCTATTCACACGAGTACGCGTCCCTCCTCATCCTCCTTTCCACTCCCGCTCACCCCTTTCAGTGCCCGACGTCTCATACTTCGAGGACGACCTCTCGCATTTTCGAGAGCGCAACCCGTCGGAGTTCGGAAACAACTCATCCCCACACACGCCTGGTTCTCCAAACCGCTGGTCCGAATCGGACGGCATCCCGCCTTACAACAACCGATCCGAGTCACCGGAACCACTACCCCGTCGACCTCCCACACCGGCAGTCTCCCGCTGGCTTGCCGACGTCCTCACCCCTCAGTTCAACATTGACCTCCAACTCCTTTGCCTTAATCGCCTCATTAGCGATTTTCACGATCTCCACGACCTCGACTACGAGGACATCCCTGCTCAATACATCCCAACTCTCATCAATCGTGATCTCTCCCGATCTGCAGACGATCTCGAGCAACTACTCGATCGTCTGACCCTTCTTCACCACCGCATCAAAGAAAGCACCAACGTATCCATCCCTACATCCTCACAAGAGGAATCCGACTATCGCATATACCGCTACTGCAGCCTCTTTTCCATCAACCCACGCTGGGCTGTCATCTTTGCGTGGAAACCCGCCGACGTTGGCCTATCCCTCACCCGTGTCGGAGCTTTCTTGCAGTTGAACTGGCAGGTCTCTGACAACAACGAAGCCGAACATCTAGTGCACATCATCCACCCCGCTGTTGCAGCCTACGTTCAGCACCGCTTCCCGAGTCGTCCTTCCCTGTGGCCAGCTAGCGCTGCACAACACCCGCCCACCACGGATCTGCATTTCCTTCCCCCAAACGATCCCTTCGCGCAGGCTCATCCACTCAAAATTCGCATCACCTTCCGAAACTTCACCACCGACACCCACTTTCCCGTCACCTACGCGACACTCACGTTGTTAAGGAACGACGAGGTTCTCACGACCTTCTCCTACGACGCGTGTAAGAACGGTGAGAACTTCCGGGCCCTCGACGACAAAATCAAGCTCGCCCTCTGCATCTACGTCATCGACCCGCGTGCCTGGCACGTATACCGCCGTACCCAGGACTTGCATTTCTTCCCACCCCTGCTCGGACTCGAGTTTGCTGCTTAGTCCCCATTCCCGCTTTGCGCGTCAGACCGTCGAAAGACAGGTGTGCCCAAGAGACCCCGGAGGCCCCCCTCTGCGGTAAAATCGGTTTGATACGATAGTTACGTATACATATATATGTCCCTCGAAGAAATTGTCCATTACTATACGACCCGACCCGCGACCTTCCCCAAATTCAAACGGCTGGATAGAAGCTCCGCTTCTTTAGCCACCTCTCAGTCACCACGGCTACTCTCCCCTGTGAAGGATTTCCCCACGCACTGTTCAACGGGAAAATCTACCATTACCAAGAAGAACAAGCCGATTTCTTCCTCTGCGCCACAACCCCTTGTCCCAACCAACGTCGAGGACAGTTTGCGAGCATCCCACAGGAGCTCAATAACTCAGGGAAACTCCGCCCTGCTGAAACGCCACCAGAGGCATCCACTCCTCGATCCTTATCCCCCGAGGCGCACAACGATTAAGAAGACCTTGACTTTGCCAGTCTTGCCGCCTCCATCCCCGTCACCTCACCCGAACCCACCATCGTCATCCACACAGCCAACCCTGCCCCAACGCCCCAACGACAGGCACCCATTACCCCGAGCACCCTCTCACCTACCACAATGCCCGGGCAGAGCCATCCACCCCATCCTGGTGCAACTGCACGAGGAGGAACGGCACCAGCGGCACCGGCAGTACCTGAAGGACCGCCGCCGCTCGACCCTCAATGGGAGAACCTCCTCGCAAACCTCCTTGCCCGCGCCAACATCCGGACCGAGCACGTACCCACGCCCAAGTTCAAGGAACCCGACACGTTCGACGGAAACAAGCTGCGATATGACGCTTTCAAGTATAGTCTCCAACAGTACGTGGGAGGCATGGACAAAGATCGAGCAATCTCTTTGATCCTGTCCTACATCCGCGGCGAGAAGGTGGACCTGTGGAAGCAGGCGTTCATCGACATGAACTCTGTGAATGGCGTCTGGGTCCTGGATCTAGCTGAATTCTGGGAGGAGCTCGACAAAGTCTTCGTCGACCAAAACAGGAAGCACACCGCGCAGGTTCAACTCGAGGCGTTGCAGATGGGTCCGAACGCGCAGGACTTCTTCACCGAGTTTGAGCAGCTTGCTACCCGCGCCGGATTCGACAAGGACGCCGAATACGTCCTCAACATTCTGCAGCGCAATGCAACCTATCACTATATCAAGCAGATCTACGGTTCCGGCAACCTCCCCACCTCGTACTATGACTGGAAGGCGCGCATTCTGCAGCTCGCCAAGAATCGCGCCCTCTTCGACGTCATGCGTGCCAAGCAGCCCGTGCGCTCGTCTCCCTCCGCTCCCACGCAACCCGCACGACCCCCGTACACCCCACGTGCCTATCCACCAACTTACCGCCCGCCCGTTGGCCCACCTTGGAACGCAGTACCCATCCGACAAGACGGTACTGGCGTACTCTTCGGCGGCCGCGGTCAACCAATGGACCTCGACCGCATCTGCAAAAAGTGCAACATCCGCAAGGGTGATAAGGGCACTTGCGGCGATGCGTGGCATCTCCCCAACCGCACATCCCCACAGATGCAGTATCGTCGTCGATGGGAAGAGGCAGAGAAGGCTGGCACCTTCTTTGAAGAGGTCCGCCGCTTCATCAGCGAGGATCTTGAGCTCTTCCTCGATCACACGTATGATGTCTTGCAGCAGACTCAGGACGCAACTCCTGAGCAGTCTTTTGTCGAGGACTCGGCCTAGTCGCACCAGGGTCGGGTCAAACTTCTGTACAGTCTCGTCTCGATCAGTTTTTATGTACCGCTTTTTCCTTACTCAATTATTTTCCGGTTTCTACTGTGCCTCCCCCTACTATGCCTACGAATCGCTTTTCTTGTCTCCCGGTCGAAGAAGCAGACGATACGATACTCTCAGCCCCCATCCCTGTATTTATACCCTCTACCGAAAGGGCGTCTTCTTCACAGAAGCGCGGCCGGCGTGAACCGGTGCTTAATTCCCTTACAAACAATACAAAAACATCGAAAAACTCTCCGAGTGCGACGGAACCCAAATCCCACAACGCATTTTCGATCACGACCATGGGACCAAGATACTTCAAGGTTGTGCGTGGCTCTGGCAGCCGACGACAACTGGATGTCCCCATGATCATCACGAACCCCGAGACTGGGATATCTCAGGACGTCAAAGGACTGCTGGACACAGGCAGTACGGGATCTTGCATTCACAGGGATCTCGTCCGCCAAAGCGGTCTTACGATGGTTCCTTTCGAGAGATCTATAGAAGTCTACAATGCCGATGGATCAACCAACATCGGAGGCGACATTACCCACTACATCATCATAGACATCCAGATTGGAAACCACCTCGAGAAGCTACAGCTTCTGGTGACCGACCTCAGAAAGTCTGACATCTTCCTCGGACACGAATGGATTGAGCACCATAATCCTTCCATCGATTGGCAGAAGAAACTCATTGAGTTTAATCGATGTCCGACGACATGTCAACATGTAGTAGAGGAAGGAGAACGAGTCTTCATGCTTCACACGTCTTCTTACCTACGTTCTCGAGCCATTCACGTCCGCGCAAAAACCTCCGTTGCGATGGAGTTGGCCATAGAACACAATCAGGTGCAAGCCACAAAGACGTTTGAAGAACTCGTCCCCGAACAGTATCGAGATTTCCGCGACGTCTTCGACGAAGCGACGTTCTCTACACTTCCCGAACATCGCCCATGGGATCACGCGATCGAGCTCACAGCCGACGCGAAACCCTACTGCGGGAAGATCTATCCCATGACCCTAGACGAACAAGCCGCACTAGACACCTTCCTGGAGGACAATCTTCGTACTGGACGCATACGCCCTTCCAAGTCCCCTTGGGGCGCACCCTTCTTCTTTGTCAAAAAGAAGGACGGGAAACTCCGGCCCGTACAAGACTACAGGAAGCTTAATGACATGACCAAGAAGAACAAATACCCCCTACCTCTCATGCGAGAGCTCCTGGACAATCTGAAAGGGGCCAAGTACTTCACCACACTCGACATCCGGTGGGGTTACAACAACATTCGCATGAAAGAGGGTGACGAGGAGAAGGCGGCCTTCATCACAAATCAAGGGCTGTACGAACCTCTTGTCATGTTCTTTGGTCTCACGAACTCTCCCTCCACATTCCAGATGATGATGAACGAACTCTTCCGAGACCTGATCTTCGCTCGGAAAGTCGTAGTCTATTTAGATGACATCATCATTTTCACGTCCATGCTGGAGGAACATCGGAAAGTCACCCGACAAGTACTCCAGATCCTTCACGACAACCACCTCACATGCAAGCCCGAGAAGTGCAAGTTCGAGGTACAAGAAGTCGAGTACCTTGGACACATCGTGTCTCCTGGTGAAGTCCGCATGGACCCAACCAAGGTGGCTGGTGTCGCTGCATGGAAAACGCCCACCAATGTCTCAGAAGTGCGGCAATTCCTCGGCTTTGCGAACTTCTACCGGCAGTTCATCAAGGACTTTTCTCACATTGCAGCACCATTGAACAGACTAACGTCCATCAAAACTGATCAATCTCGATCATGGACGGAAATCTGGACTTCGGAGCAGCAAGAAGCTTTTGATGAAATCAAACAGAGAATCACATCAGCACCTGTTGTCGCTATACCCACAGACAGTGATCCGTTTCGGGTTTAGACCGATGCATCTCAGTTCGCGATTAGAGCAGAGCTCTCGCAACTGCAGAATGGCGTTTGGCGACCCATCGCATTCCTTTCCAAATCCCTTTCCCCCGCCGAGAAAAACTACGAAATCTACGATCGAGAGCTTCTCGCGGTCATTTCCGCGCTGGATGAGTGGCGGCATTTCTTGAAGGGCGCACGGCACCGCTTTGAGATTCACACGGACCACAAGAATCTCGAGTACTTCAGGAAACCGCAACGTCTTAACCCGCGGCAGGCGCAATGGATGATTCAACTCGCAGACTATGATTTCTCCTTGGTTCACAAGCCAGGACGGTCTATGGGAAAACCAGATGCTCTATCTCGCCAACCCGACCACCTTGGTACCAGCTCTGAAAACGACGACATCATCCTGTTGAAACCACACTGGTTTGCAGCAGTCTCTATTGACGGGTCAGCCACCATCAAAGAAGAGTGTCTTAAGCTCAAAGATGCTCTTGACCGTGTCATCATTGAACAGCTAGGAATAGACGGGAAACTGGAACTCGCCGAGGACGGTCTCATCTACAGGGGGGGAAAACTTGTAGTACCAAACAACTTGTCGTTGAGGGGACGGATCATTTCTTCACATCACGACTCTGTCACTGCTGGTCACCCTGGAGCAGCCAAAACGCAAGATCTGATCTCGAGATCATACTGGTGGCCTTCACTTCGCAACGATGTACGCAAGTACGTCAAAGGCTGTCACATCTGTCAAACCACAAAGATCAATCGACGCAAGCGCGCGGCTCCGTTGCACCCTAACCCGGTTCCCGATTGAAACTGGCAGTACATCTCGGTGGACATGATCACTCACCTCCCTGTGTCGCAAGGTCACAATGCTATCCTAGTCATTGTCGACATGAAGTCCAAGGACTACATCGCTGTACCATGTTCAGATGAACTATCCTCGGAAGGTTGGGCCAATCTGTTCATTAAGCACGTCTACACACAGCACGGGCTACCCGAAAGAATTTGGTCAGATAGAGGCTCGATCTTTGTGTCCTCATTCATCAAAAATCTGTACCGAATCCTTGGCATCAAAGGAAACCCGAGCACCGCATATCATCCCCAGACGGACGGACAGACCGAGTGCATGAACCAGGAAGTGGAGTCCTACCTCCGCATCTTCATCAATCACCGACAAGACGACTGGCCAGACTGGCTGCCTCTTGCTGCCTTTGCGTATTGAAACCGAGTCCATTCGGCGACGAAGCTATCCCCGTTCTTCATGAATTATGGACACCATCCATATACGGGAGTAGAAGCGCGAGTAGAAGCCAAAAATGAGTCAGCCGGACAGTACGTAGAACGGATGAAGAAGATTTCGCGACAGGCGTCGGAAGCTCTCGAAGTGGCCAAGTCGGCCATGAAGAAGCAGTACGACAAGCATCGTCGAGAAGTGCAGGACTATCAGATCGGCAACTGGGTGTACTTGGACTCCTGGCATATTACCACGGATAGACCCCGGAAGAAACTCGAGGACAAGCGCTACGGACCATTCCAGATCCTAAAGAAGATAGGCGCGTCTGCATATCAATTAAAGCTTCCGAGGAAGTGGAAAGCGATACACCCTGTCTTCAATGAGGTCTTACTCACGCGCGCACATCCTCTGGAGTTCCCAAATCAGACAACACCCGAGGTTGATCTTCCTGCAGTGCTGGACGTTCTCAAGGAACCAGAAGACATCTACGACTCCAAGGTTGCACGAGGAACTCTGCAGTACTTGGTGAAGTGGAAAGGTCTACCACGTTCCGAGAACACCTGGGAACCACGAGCTACGCTGGTGACGAAGTACAAACCACTCCTGGACATGTTCCATAGAACCAACCCTACCGCACCCCAAATGCCCATGCTTCGTATACCACCACGCACCGACACTCGCTTTATGTACAAAAACTTTGATGGACAATTTGTAGATACGGATGACCCGGACTACTGGACTGGTGTTTGGTCACGATATCAAAAGAGACTATCACGACAGAAACTAGTACAAAACCTACATACCATCGCGAGGACTCGATGCCTAGGAGGGGGGTAATGTTATGAATCATCGTCTACTCCCTGACTCAGTTGCTTACTCATGTTGTTCATTTGCTTACTTAGCTCACACTCATTATTACTCAGTCTTTTTCGTTGTATTACTCAGCCTACCTGAGCACAATATATATACTAGGTGAAGCTGAGGTACACTCCTCAGTCTTCGCTTGGTACGTTCTACCTGGTGAAAACCTGACCGCATCCGGTCTGTGTGCCTTCACTGTATCAGTCGGGGTCGAGTAGGTTAGTACTAATGATAAAGTGAGCCTGTTGAAGGGGGTGTGGGTATTATCGCATACAGTAAAAGCGATTATACCCAGCCATAGGCAATTGAAGACGACACAGCCTTCCTGTTCGCAGATGGGTGAGAGGCTGAGAGCACCTGAGAATCAAAAGAGCACGAACGACGAATCCCGGCTGGGTGGGGCTGCGGGTTGGAGCAGGGTTAGGGCTACAGCGCTCAACACACGGCTGCGAAATTGGCGCCCCGATGCCGCTTGTGTTCATACCACCGTGCTCCGAAGCTGTCGAAACGGCGCACTACTTGGTCCCTCGCATCATCTCTTACGCGACTACTGAAGAGGAGAGAATGATGATCGAACACTTTCGAGAACAACTCATCAATACGACATGGCGGTTTGCAGACACGCAAAGTAGGTACACCCCGCAGGCGATCTGCATTCAGTGGGTCCGTCTTCCTGGAGCCACTGTCAGGCACTGTGCCATGTACGCTTGGCCTGTTCTATATAACGAGGTACTCGACAAGTTCTGTCCACAGGACTTGCATTCTCACTCGTGGGTACTCGAACAACAGCTGTGATAAGGTCTCTGCCCTTGTGTCTAGCTAGTCATCGGGGCCGTAATCATACTCGCACTGGTTCATATCCCAGCTTTCCACTCTATACTCAAGTCGTGATCTCTCCATCCCGCAAGCGCTGCTTTCACCTTATGTACCGGTAATGTCTTTCCTGTGCGGGACCGCGTCATGCACGACTGTCAACTATCGAAGTTTCCCCCTCCCCCTGAGCCGATGCCAGTGCCAAGAGTTCTGTAAAGCCAATTAACAGGTCCCTATCTCTGCATTTCTCTCGTGCTGCGGCCACTCCGAGTCGCTCATCTCCGTGTACGTACCTCCCTCCTAATTCCACACGCGGTGTTCACGCACGCTCCGCTAACGGTAAGCTATCCCATATACTGCTGCTCGCCTCAGCCGGGCTATTCGTCCACCCACGCGGGATAACTGACACTTGATGCGGCCGACGCCTCATATGGGCCGCCCAGGCACTCAAGATTGCATTATATGGTTATAGAGATCCTACCGCCGGCTCCCTGATCGCGCTGGAGTCGTGGCGTGTTCGCCCCGCGCCATCTGCTGACACGCCCGAGGGTGGCCTCAACAATGCCTCCGCGGATGACTCGAGCTGCTATCGCGCGCACGGAGCTCCTCGTCCCTCCGCCGCCGCCCATGCCTCCGCCTCATGTGACTGCTACGCGGCGGGGTATATCTGTTCGACGTCCCCGCCGCTCGATCCTCGATCGGTCCTGCATTCGCGCCTCTCCCACCAGTGGTCGCTTCTCAGTCTGTGACCTGACTTTCGTACCACTATCCAGCAGCATCCGGGGAGACACTGAGACTAATGGCTATACTTTCGACCCTCGTGTCCTGGAAAGACCTCCCTGCTGTCGGAGCATGCGTGCTCGTACTGTTGCTACTAGCAGTCCGTGCAGGGATTAAGCGTAGGCAGGCCTCGGTGGGTGCTGCCACCAAGCCCACAGCACATTCCACCAAAACGTCTGAAAAGGACAAGCAACCAGGAGGTGAGTGATCGCTTAGTTCAACATATGGGCAGGTGCGACTCCGATCTGAACCTGCGTTCCCTCTAGAATGGGTTCCAGTGGACTTTGAGTACCCTCGCCTTGAGCCCAGCAAGGAGCACTTCTCGACCGTCAAGCCCATCCCGTACCGCCCGTTCAAGTGGGGCGACTACCAGTACGTGCGCCCCCGCACATCCCATCGTTATGTGTGGCTCAGCCAGGTTTGCGTAGTATCACCATGGGCATTCGCTCGATGCCGTGGGACGAGTGGTTCGAGTTCGATCGCGAGTTCCCTCAGTACCACCGCGTGGTCGAGCATAGGTTCCGCACTCGCGGTAACCGGGTCGCGAGCGTGCATCCGGAGCAGCCTGGCATCGTTCCGTCAGGACAGGCTGCAGGTACGCCCGGCGCCTTGCTCCACTACTCTCCTGAGACGAGGATGCTGATGTGCATTATCTGGGGCCAGCGGAGGAGTTCATGTACGAGGTCTCAGAGTACCTCTCACGGCGCCATCCGTACGTCTACCGCGTGACGAGGAAGCCCGTGTCGAAAAAGCCGGACGAGAATGGGTGGTACGGAGAGGGGAAGATCAAAACTATCACGCTCGTCCCGTTCAACGAGACGTACGACTTGGAGAAGGACGAACCACTGAGGGTGGCGCGGATGCTGTGGGTACTTTAGCTTTCTGCATTCCTCTTACTAGCTCACATATACGCATGCGATGGGCAGAGTTCAGGAGGACTTCGCGCTTATGCTGGAGGGCACGGACGGTCGGTACTATCTGCAAGCCGGGGCTGTCGTCATTGCAGGTCAGTGAAAAGGCATGTGCCGAGTGGTATGAATCACTGAAGGTGATCTGCCAGGCTCGTGGAGGCTAGAAGACAAACTAGGCATGCCGCTCGAGGACATACACATCTCAGGCAACGTCCCACAGTGTCCGTATCTCCTTCCCTCTCTCTTGGCATGAACTCAGACTGACACACCTCGCCGACCAGACCAAACGAAGCTGCACACGAGCATGGACCGCTTCTTCCGGCGATTCCCGCTCGACAAGCCCGTGATCCGGAACAACTACTCGGTGCAGCTCGTGCAGGAGCCGCAGACGCCCGTGCCAGACCCGGACGAGCTCGCGTGGGCGGAGACAATGAACGGGAGCGAGGACACATCCGAGTTCGAGCGCGCAAAGCACATCAACGACCAGGTCGATGCCACGCCCGCCGAGCATGCGAAACGAGAAGGCTATCCGGCGTCGCGGACGAACACGCCCGTGACGCCGCGCACGGTGCGCCTCCGCTCGGAGCGGCAGACGCTACGCAGGCTACCGCGCACGGGCGCGGTCGTGTTCATGATGCGAGTGTACCAGACTCCATTCGAGGAGCTGATGCGCGAGCCTGGGGTGCCCGGGCGCATCGCGAGCGCGATTCGCAGTTGGCCCGAGGACGTCGCACGGTGTGTACCTCATCCTGTTCCGGGCTCGAAGTGGTGCATACTGAGATTTTGTATTCGTCTTCAGATATAAGGCACGCGACGCGTACGAGGACATTTTGCCGCTTCTGGACCAATGCCACCAAGAGCAGATTGAGCAGGGGTTAGTGAAGGAGGACGAGAAGAAGAGCAACTTCCCATTCTGAAGAGTCAACATGGGGGTTTTTAGGCCTGTACAGTGCATACTTGTAACATCAAGTTGATTTGGACGAACTATCGAGTGCTTCTCGTATTCGCACCATGTTACGCATGCTGACGCTGGACTTCGTCGTGTCACGACCGACCTGATCACACCTACGTGCGATAAGGGACTGACTGTCCACGCATCCAGTCATGAGTGAAGTATATCGAACAGCGCTAGCCGTGGCAGGCCCTGCAAGCGTGTGCACAACTGTGAGTCCTTGCGTCAATATCTCACCCCACGTTTCTAATGACGAGTGAGACTGATATGTACGCTTGCATATGGCAGTAACATAACCGGACCCAAAGCGCGTCAGCTTGGATGCTTAAAGCCTCTGAACAGCGTAGGTTCGATGTCGAGCTCAGGCGTTGGGACTCCCAGGAGATTCATCTACGCAATTCCGGGCGTGTTCATCGATTCATGTGCTGTTCCGAGTATAGCGTGGCGCGAGGTACCGAACCTTTGTCCGCGACCGTCTTCCGATGCCAGCGTTCTCATGTACCTATCCATGGTGCCCGAAACAGTCATATGTGCAGGGGTACGGGGTCGTCCTATGTAAATTCCCCGCAAGCAGCTTCGGAAAGCGCTGCACCTCCTACGGCGCAATTGAGGTACCCATGATCTCATCCTGGCGACAACGCCCCTCGCATCAAAGAAGCCACCGTCGGGGGGCCATGAGTTGCCTGCGCGCGCAATGCGACCACCCACGGAGGATCATATGCGGTCCACGAGGACGGTGCGAGAACGGAAGCAGCGGCCGGGCCCCACAGTGCCATAACTTGTATAGCCGACGGATCCCACGGCTCCTGCATCTCGATGGCGCAGCCGCTGTAGGGCCGTAATACATATAAGTAGGTCGGTTGGGAGGCCGCGGAGAGCGGTCTATCACGCTTTCGCCCTCTGAAGTGAGTGAACGCTAACTTGTTTGCCTGTGTCATCCGTACTATGCCTGGACTGTTGAACGTGCCGCCGTTCCCGGACGATGTCCCGACGCACCCGCTGCTCGTGGTCGACTACGAGCTGCTGCAAAGGCGGGACGCGGCCGAGATCGACAAGTTATGGAAGGCCGCGACCGAGCTGGGGTTCTGGTAGTGAGTACCTACTCATTTCCGACCATATCGGTATGGCTTTAGTGACATACAGGTTCCCATCAGTCTGAAGAACCATGGCGTAGATGCGGAAGCAGACGATATGTTTGAGATGGGGGCCGAGACGATGAGGCTCCCCCTTGAAGAGAAGATGAAGTTCGAGCAAGGCGACGATGGGATGTCCTTCGGGTACGTCTTGCGCATACCATGCATCACTGACCACTCACCGAAGGGCATGAACTCAGATATAAAGCAGCAGGCGCGAACGCGACAGACGAGACAGGGGCGCTCGACACCGTCGAGTTCATCAACGTCGCGAAAGACGACGCGCTCGCCTGGCCAGGCAAAGTGCACCGCGAGTACCCGTCGACGGTCAACGCCCGCATGGAGTCCACGATCAAGCCGTTCGTGCAAAAGTCGCTCGAGGTAAACAACACGCTGCTGGACATCCTAGGCGAACGGCTTGGGCTCCCCCGGGGGGCTCTCGAAAAGCGGCACCCCCTTGAGGAGCCGAGCGGGAGCGAGGCGCGCTGCATTAAGAACCCTCCGCGTCCTGGTGGGATCTCTGAAGAGAAGGCCGCCATCGGGGCACACACCGATTTTGGGTCCCTTGTGAGTAACATTGAGACGCGGAGTGCTCAGGATAGCACTAACATCAACGCCATGTTAGTCGTTCTTGCACAACCGCTTGGGTGGGTTGCAGGTCATGGTCCCTGGCACGACCGAGTGGCAGTACGTGAGGGTGAGTGGCGAAATATGATGTGCCCACGCGAAAGTGGCTCACCCGGCATGCTCTTCAGCCAATCCCTGGCCACGCCATCTGCAATCTCGGCGACGCCATGGCCATTTTCAGCGGAAATATCCTGCGCTCAAATCTGCACCGAGTAGTGTGAGCGACGGTAGATCATACACGTAGCAAACTGAGACACTCAACCGCAACGTCGTAGACCTCCGCCGAAAGAGCAGAGCCACTACGAGCGATGGTCTCTCGTTTTCTTCACGAGGCCCGGTAACTCCATACCACTGCACCCATTGTCCGACGAAAGCCCTATGATCGCGGAGGCAGTGGCGAATCTTCCCCCAGGCAAGCTCGACACGGGCGCAACTGCCAAAGACTGGTTTGCTAGGCGCATCAAAAACCAGAGGATTAAGAACCGAACGGTGCGTGTTCTCGTACACTTGACATCGAGGCTGTGCAGAGCTCACCAATACACTGACATGTGACAGGGCCCGGAAACGTGGCAGGCCAGTAGGGGGACGGAGCACCAGCCTTCTGCGTATTGAGCTCGCATGCGAAACCTCTGACAGATGTCCGTATCACAAGGTATACTCGACGAGGAATTGCGGTCATCGTATGATGATGGGCATAGGGACATGGAACACATGTATATTGGTCCAGCTCTTCTCGTCGATGAGCAAACGTGTCAAGAGCATGACAATAGGCAACATACATTTACCTCTTAATTTTGGACGTTGTCATGGGGCAGAATAGGTGCGTCCTCCGTACCTCTACGATCCTTCCAGCTCTCGGCCCCCTGGCCGGAAGTAAGCATCGCTCACGTGGAACAAGTCAGGAAATCACTACGACAGCACCTTGTAGTTAGCTACCCTCTGCGACTTGATCCTGCGCGTCAGCCACTGCACCGCCGTTGAACCTGTCTCGAATTTGCCTGATGGCGCTTTCCGCACTGCGTCTGCGATCTGCGGGCTCTCGTCTTGGAGTGCACGGAGCATAGCATCGTCGTTGGGTCGGGTGAAGAAAACGAGCGACCAACGTTCACAGTTTGCCTGATCCTTGGGGGGCGGTCTAGCATGACACCACACATCAGCGAAAAAAGCGGAAAGAAGACAGTACTCGTCTCACATGACACGATGGATGTTGGATCGTAGGATACCGCCGCTAAAGATGTTGAGGGCGTCTCCAATATTGCAAATAGCGTGTCCAGGGAGCGGCTAGTCACGGTCAACTGGTGAATGACGACTCAATGCGTCTTGTTCACGCGCACATACCTTCACGTAACACCACTCACTAGAGCCAGGAGGTAGGACTTGGAGGCCACCCAGACGGTTGTGCAGAAACGACTGCAGAAGAATGTGAGCTCCTCCTTGTGAACCAATTCCACGCATGAGCCCACCAGGGAGCCGAAGTCGGTGTGCGCTGTGAGGAACGTTTTCTCGCTCTGACCAGTCATGGGTGGAGCCCGGATGCATCTTGCAGTGCAGCCACTCGTCCTGTCAACTTGATGCAACCCTGCGAGTGTGCCCTTGGGTAGACCGAGCTTGTCGTTCAAGACGTCGATCAAGAAGTTGTTGACGGCCAAAGACTTCAGCACGAAAGGCTTGATCACTGACTCCATGTGAGCGTCAACGGTCGGAGGGTAAGTGCGATGCACCGGGGTCGGCCAGGCGAGGGCGTCATCCTTAGAGATGTTGAGAAACTCAGTGACATCCCGGCTGCCTTTGTCGTCCATGTATTGCACACCGGCCGCCTTGTAGCTAGGAAATGTCAGTCAAAGTGATGCCGAGAGGCCACCGGAAGGTGCCCCTTATACTCACCCGAAGGAGAAGCCGCCGTCGCCTTGCTCGTACTTCATTTTCTCTTCGAGGGGAAGAGCCAACGTCTCGCGGCCCATGTCAAACATGGCGTCAACTTCGTCATCTACGCCATGATTCTTTAGACTATCAAGTAAGGCAGATATACGTGAGCAAAGTATTGCGACGAAGTGCAGTCCACGACACATACTACCAGAAGCCGAGCTGAGTCGCGGCCTTCCACAATTTCTCAGTCTCTCTCAGGTCACTGGCCCTGACCAGATGGAAGTCAATGATCAATAGCGGATGGGTAGCGACATCCTCTGGGAAGGGCGGAAAGGTGGTGATGCCCGGCATATCTCAGGAGGGCAGTTCAGGACAAAGTGCTGAGCAGCGCGAACAACATGAGCTACGGGTTTTTAAGCATGAGCCCCGCAAATTCTTTCTCTCAGGATCCCAGCGTATGTGCTATCCATAACTCACCTGCACCTCCTGACCCACCTCCAAACTCTGTTGTGATTCGCATTCTCACCGCAAGCCGCCGTAGGCCGGGCCAACCGGACAAGCCCGAACCATTCCTACCACAACTTCACGTATGCATAAGACGCTTGACGTCCTCAGCACTACCTCAGCTCGCAGATGCGCAGCGGCAAACTGGGAGGTCGAGGACAAGAGGAGCAGCCGCTACAACGTCGCGTCCAATCGAGGTCACGGCAGTGCACGTGCAAAGGGCGCTTTGCGTAACGCGAGCACTTAGTCGTCTGAACCAATTCTGCCCGAGTCGTCATGTTTTCTACTCTGCCACAACGTGTTGCAAGCCTTCGACTGAGTTGGCATTGGTCTTTTCCTGTGCGGGATTATTGATAGGTACATCGTGCCAAATCGTCCATAACTCATAGGCACGGTCAGTATCCGTCACATTGCTGTACACATTCTCCTGATGAGCAAAAGATCTCCGGATGGAGCCCCCGGTCTCCGGATGGACACTCCCTGGTCCCCTGGAGGCGCCCGTATTCATATGGTAAATATACACTTTCCTGATGATTGGTGATAGGACTGTCGATCATTGTGCGCACTATCCCCTCGGATTGTGAGGTCGTTCCTGTACACAACAGGCAGGAGGCATTGCAAAAGAGCGCAAAGGCTACCGATTCTGTCGGACCCTCGTGGGGATATCGGAGTTTGAACAGTCGACTTGGGCTAGAAACAGACTTGGGCTTGCAGGACCCATTGCATGTACTGATACAGCACTGCGTACACCTGCTGGCAGTGGACACCCTCATACTCCTTGCATGTAGATCTGTGCTTTATATAACCAGGTACTGAGACTCATTGTGAGTGCGTGGAGAGGCCACCTATCGCTGCATTGCATGAGAGAACGACGCGGCAGCATTTTGAGACCGCAGCTCCGCCGGGATCTCGAGGCTGCCGACGTCGCCGGGCGAGGTACAGGAACATCAGCATCGAGAAAATCATGACATGGCTATTCCGGTTCAACGTCGTCCTTCGGGATCAACGTCGAGAGGGTGATTGAGGGAAAATGTCAGCAAGGCGTAGAAACAAACATACATCCAAAGCGGGAACAACGCTCGCGAGGCGCCCGTGGCAAGCGTCCGTGAGAGCGTGACTTCCTCCTGCCATGCAAGGCAAGTCTGGTCTTCGTCCTCGTCCCCGAACCCCGCTGATGATGGCAAGAACAGGCGAGTACAAGGACACCACCATCTCTCCGCACCCTTCAATATCATCTCCATCACCCCCACTGAACACCCCCCGCTCGCACGACGCGAGCCGACACTCCAAATGTGGCCGAGTGTTAGTGGTATGCATCTAGCCGCGTCCCGTCCTTCGCTGGAGCCCGCGGTATCGAGACGCTTCTCCCCCCCTCACACCCTGTGCAGGCCCGACGGTGACATTGCGCGACTACAAAGGAGTGCACATCTACAGCAATGCCGCGACGCAGCTATAAGACCCTCTCCGCGCAGCGTTGCCATCCGCAACGGGTGCCCACTGTAGTACCCCTCGGTCCTGCCAGCTTCACCGCTGTACACCGCCCTTCTCGCGCTCCGCAGCCTCCATCCTGCAAGGATAGATAGTCCCGCGCGCATTCCTCTCTTTCCCTAAGCTATTCGTATCTATTGCACTCACCCAGCACCACTCCTTCGCTACCCCCATACCCTCGCCGCACATCACCATGCATCTCTTCCGCGCCGTCTTCATCTTCGCCGCCGCCACCTCCGCCTTCCTGGCAACCACCGCCCCAGGTGGTACGTCTCTCTCTTTCTGCAGCCTTTTTCGAGCCCCAACAGACACTGACATCCGCCGCTCCTTCAGCATCCGCGATGGGCCCCCTGCCGCTCACCCGGTTTATGCTCGACAAAATCCCCGACGGCGAGGAGGCCCCCGCAGGCTCCCCCGACGCCGCCGCCGAGCCCGACCCAGCCTCTTCGGACTCATCTGATGTCCCCGTTGCCGCTGACACGCCCCCCGTGGCGGACAGCGCCGCCGACGCCGAGGGCTCGGACTTGGACAACCTGGCACCTGAAGACGCCGTCGCCGCCGACGCAGCGGTCCAATCCTTCTCTCCCCCCGCTGTAAGCCGTCGTCCCTCCTGCCGGTCCCGCGCGCGTGCAGACAACTCACCCCAAACCTGCGCCAGCAGCCCTCGCCGCACTCGCCCGGCGCGGACCCCGTCCTCGCGCAGGAGAACGCTGCCGGCGGCGGCGGCGCGCCGATGCTCACCGGACCGCGCGGCGTGCTGCTCGCCGCCCCCGTCCTCGCCGCGGCCCTCTTTGCGCTCTGAGCGTTCCAGCGCGCGGCGACGCGGCTTCCTGCTCGCGCGCAGTGCGCGAGTCGTGCATGCGGCCCACATCCCACCACCACCACCACCACCACCACCATCACCACCACCCCACGCTCTGCGGCCACCCCACATTCTATCACAACCACCGCCACATCCTATCCCGACTCGGACCCCACATCCAGGCTCGTCCAGGAGCCGACCACAGCCTATCCCGCTCGCAGGTCGACGACCCCGCGCGCTGTATATCGACATTCGTAGTACCCCACCTTCGTTTCCCCCGCTCTCCTCCCAGTTCTCCTCGCTCGTCCTCGTTCGTCTCCTCTCTCGCTGTCTCGTCTTCTCTGTGCTCTCGTATCGTGTATCATAGCCCCGTTATCGTGCATAAGTAGGTAGGTAGGTAGGTAGTAGTCGTAATAGTGCTCCCCTCTCCGTCCATGCTGTCCCCGCTCGTCCGCTCTCTAGAATACCTTACTACTCTCGCTCTGCTATCTCCGTCTCTGCTCTCCCGGACTCGCCTACTGGCATCTCGTCCTCGTATGCTATGGAATCGATGCTCTTGCTCATCCACCGTGCCAATGCCGGACGTGCCGGCGCAGCCAGTCCAATCACGTCGGTTGCGGACGTCGGGACCTCAGACGACAATATTCGAGCGATACAGCCATGCATTGTACACGTGCTACAGATACATGCTCCAGGGAGGGTATCGTCTACAACGCATCGTGCGCGGGTATACCCGGCCGCCGCGCCGGCCGCGGCAGCGGGATGGGAGGGGAGAGGGGGTAGTATGGCTACAAGCAGTTTCGACTGGCGGGGGCGCGTGCTCGGGAGAGAGTCCGTGGGAAAGGGAGGGGAAGGGAGTAGTGATGTGCGGAATAGTCCGTCTCGGGTCGCCGCCGCGCGAAGGAAGACGAAAGAAAGCGCACGGCGGTACTACGGGAGGTGTCCGTGGTAAGTAAAGAAAAGGTCCGGTAATAGGGTGCGGAAGAAGTAAGTGGTGTAAGGTAGGTTGTCCAGCAAGGCGTCGAAAAAGAAGACGGAAGGGCGCGAAACAAAACAAAGGATGAGATGCAGCACAAAATCGAAGAGCAAAATGTCCGTGGAAACCCCAAAATGTGAAGGAAGAGTTTGCATGTGGTTGCATGCGTTTCGTGTCATCGTGTCCCGCCGTCTCCGTCATAGATCGCGCATAGATCATACGTCCACCGCCTGCTGCTGCTGCTGGCTCCTGAACATCGCCGACTTCGAGTGTGCCAGCCGCCGGAACGCGCTGCTTGGGCCCTGTGTCTGAGCTAGGCTCTGGCCTTCTGCATCGCGTTCCGCACAACCCTCCCGGTCCTGGCCCTTCGTTGCCGCCCACATGCGGGTCAGAAAGTTCCCTCCAGCGACGCGCGCGACAGAAGACATCGTCGACGAGGACGCTATGGACGCGCAGTCGGCGCTCTGGCCGGCGGAGTACGAGCTTGCCCGAATCGGCGTTCCCCGTCCTAGACCCGGGCGAGTAGGAAGTAGCGTCTCGCGAGCACCCTGTGAGGGCGATGAGCAGGGGGAAGACGATGGCGATCGCGATGGGCTCTGTGTCTCGCGCAGCGACATCCGCTTTATCTCGCTTGCCGTGGCGTCGCTCCGAATAGTGCACGTCGACGCTGTCGACACCTTGCGACCCTGGCGATGACGGTATGCGTACGTCACGGGCTGCAAGGAGAACTTATTCGGCTCGCCGACGACGTCGTTCCCGGCCTCGCAAATCTCAACCTCGAACTCCCGATCTGATGTCCCTCCAGATGAGAGCGAGGAGGGCGACGACGAACCGCTGTCACACGTAAGGCCGCCCATCTCTGAGTCCTCGCTGTTGCTCCGCGCGCTGTCGAGCGTGCTGCTGGACGACGCGCGCGACAGGCTCCGGGGCCGCGCCTCAACTTGGACGTCCGTCGTGGGTACACTGAGGTACTGAGAAGACAGCCGCTTGACGAAGTTCTGGACGCTGACGAGACTCGCCGCAGGGGAGGGGAGCGTAGAGGTGCTGCCCTCGCAAGGCGTCGGCGGAGGTGCGGATATATGCGCCTGCACGCGGGCCTTGGCACGCGTAACGGCGGCGGCACGGGTCTCCTTGGCCTCGGGCCCTGACGACGAGCACGTCTTAGGGAGGAAGGGCGCGAAGAGGCGAATGGCCTCGTCTTCGTCGAACCGGAGATCGTAGTTGAGCAGGTAGAGAAGCTGCTTCTCCATCAGGTTGACCTCCGCGAGTTCAAACAACCGCGCATAGGTGACCCAGTGCTTGTTCTTCGGCGAAGAGTCGTTGAGGTACTTGGCCGCCACGATGAGCGTCGCGAGGAAAACGCGGTGGCGGGTGCACGGCATGCCTATCCGTGCGAAGGAGTGCATATATGCGGTCAGGACCCGGGAATGAAGACGGGAAGCATGTGAACGCACCCTTGGCCATTTTGGGGAGCTTCGCACGTAGCCTCTCCAAGTAGATGAGCGTGGTGAGGAGCGTCGGCACCTGCACATGGGAGCTCTGGCAGATGACGATGATGAAGTCCTGGAGGCTAGGCAGCTTGGGGGTCTGCGACTGCTGAGGCTGGGCCTGCTGCTGGTCATCAAACGACGGCTTGTGGGGCGTGTGCGGGGGAGTGGGGAGGGCAGCCGCAGGAGGGTCGTCGGCGAGGGTGATGACACGGGTAGCCTGGAGGGCAATGTACTTGATCATGTCGTAGGACACGGGCTGGCACATGAGCTGCACAAGGTCGCGGTTGTGGAGTGACCTCGGGAGGAGCGACGCCGGATGGCGGAGCTCTGAGGAGGAGGACATGACGGACGAGAACGCGGGCGGAGGGGAGGGAGGGGTTGAGAGAGTGTGGGGTGTTTAGGAGGGGGGTTGTGCCCGTCGAGGGCGAAAGCAAAAACAGAAAAGAAAAGGGGAGCGGGCGAGACGGCGTTGGCGTCGGCGGGGATTTATGTCACTCGAACGGCGGACAAACAAGCGCACACGGTTCCCCGATCGCGGTCTGGCGGTGGTTCGTTGGACAGAGCGTGCTCGGGCGCGCTGGGCGAGGGTGAAGGAGGGCGTGAAGAGACCAGCACACGAGCACGGGGGACGCAGAGCGGGCAGAGCCTGGTCGAGGGCAAAAGCAATAAGCTCGGAGAGGAAGAATGGAGAGTGCTCGCAGAGTGGTGGGACACGGAGCGGAAGGCGTGTAGCAGCGCGGGCGGGACTGCACACCGCACCCGCGCTTGTCCTCTCGGGCGCGCAGAGGCTGGCATGTCCCCGCGCCCGCGCCCGCGGTGGGTGGCCCCTCGGCCCTCGCCGATCATTGTCCAAGCTGTCAACCGGTGCTTGGTGTCTATGTTATGCCCTGTCTGTATCCTTGTTTGTTGCCGGGCTACGACGCGATAGAAACCGTGCACTGACCTATCCATCCTTCTGCTTCGTTGGCGGTGGTAGTCAATATGAGACAGCGCCACAAAGCTTCCGGCAACTCAATCATCCCACCGGCAACCTCGCTTACCCTCATTTGGGCGCCAACGACCCAGCCCTGCAGCAAACTTCAACCACAAACGCCGTGCCACGAGAACACTGGTATATATCAGTCAACAGTACAGCACACACATGTTCACGCACAACGATAGCCACGGGAAAGTTCACATCAGCGGGCGCATAACACACAACCCAGTCGAGCACACAGAATGTCAAACGAGCCAATGGAGCGCGCCTCCAGCCCACATTTTCTGCTCAGAGCAGCTTCACGTACGACGCAGGGACGAGCCCGCGCTGTCCGTCAAGCTCGCCCGTCCACCTGCCACACGACCGCGGTCAGTCTCATCAACCACATCGAACCACAGCCGACGCACCAGTCGTCCGACGTCTTCTCCACGATGAGCACCCGCGCGCCCTCCTGCAGGTCCAAATCCCCCGGGTCCTGACACACACACAGACATAAGCCCCCCACACGCGTCCCGCACAACCCCCTCCCGCACTCACCTCGCTGTGGTAGTCATACACCGCCTCCGCCCACTCCCCGCTCTCCTCCGGCTCCGGCTGCGCCGCTCGACGCGGGACCGGCGGCGGCGGCGCCGACGCGGGCACAGGGGAGCGCGACGACGACGCCGAGCTCGCGCCCGTCGACGGCACGCGCCGCGGCGGCGGCGCAAAGTCGTTCTTGCGCTGGAACGCCGGTGGGGTCGGCGGCGCGACCTGCGCCGGCGTCGCGTGCTTCGCCGCGGTCGAGTGCCGGAGCGAGTTGAACAGGTTCTTCCCCGAGGACATGTCCACGTCCCCAAATTTCTGCGCGAGGGGAGGGAAGAGGGGGAGGGGGAGGGGGGTCGTCAGCGCTGCGCGCGGTGGCAGGGTAGTCCAAGTCCGAGGGTCTGTAGGGCAGCAGGAGGTAGACGAATGCTCACCTTACTAGCCACAAGCTTGTTATGCTCAGGAGGGGGTGCAGCCAGCTCCTCGCCCGACGAGCTCGGCGCCTTCCTCGGCGGCGGGCGGGGGAAGCCCCCCGCGCCGTTCGGAGTCTGCTCGCCCGCGTTGAGCTTCAGCGCCGCGGCGGCTGCAGCCACGCGCCCGACCGAGCTCCCGATCTCCTCCCGCGCCGGCTGTTTCCCCCACCTAGAGTGAGCCGGACGGTGCCCGCATGCGCACGACACAGAGGCGAGGGACGCACCGGCTCGGGCCTCCGCCACCCGTTCGTCGCTGGCGGGGGCGCGGGGGAGTCGCGCTCCCGGCCCGCGCTCGCCGCCGCGGCGGAGAACGCGTGCGCCGCCATCGACGCGGCCGCCGCCCTGCCCTCCGCGCTGTTCACGATGCCCGCCGCCGCGCCGCCGCCGGCGAGGAGGTCCGGGCGGGAGGCGAAGTACCTGTGCGGGGCGGGCGAGAGAGGGTCCTTGTCAGCGAGCAGATCAGGTACGCGCACGGGGACTCACTGCCACCGCCCGCCCTGCCCCTCACGCTAGAAGCACACGGCTTCGGAGAGGGCGCGAGTGCCGCAAAGGGCAGACGTGGCAAGTGCACGGACAGAGACGACAGAGGGAGGGGGGGGGAAGAGAGCATATGCGGCACTCACTCGTCGAGCAGCGCGAAGAACGCGTCCTTATCCGCCGGGGTCAGTCTTGCGAATACCATCTCGTGCACGGATCCGGGTCGCGCCAATCCGCCTCCGCTCCAAGTCGTGGCAATCCGTCCGCGTCTGGTTCAGTTCAGGTGAACGCGGGTGGTTCCACGACACCGGTGCACAGTCCTCAGAGGCTCAGAGTCGTCCGCAGCAAGTTCAAGAGCGATGACGAACGGGAGCAAGGTGTGCAGCGCTTCCCTCAGCAGCAATGCCGGCGGGTCATGTACCGCAGCCGTTCGAACGATCGCGGGAATATAAGTGCGGCTGGCAGCCTCAGGCACAGTGCACGAGCAGAGCAGGATCACAGTCGACCACGAGCACCACCGTGGGCCCCGAGAACAAGGCAGCGATTAAAGAGAGCGAGATGCTCGAGGCTGTGTGCCGTCGAATATGCGGCACCGCCGCGGGCGAGTGCATGGCGCGTCGTCCGTGCAAACTCTCACACTCTGTCAAGTTCATCTCGACCGACATCCGTCCCGAAGAATCCGTATCGACTCTCGCATCAGCGCTGGATAACAGGCACCGCACGCTGACCCGTCCGCGCACGCGCATGGGTGGTGTTCGATGGGACGCAGCAAGCTGAGGGGGTCGAGCTCTCGAGACCAACATGGCAGTGAGATTTACAACAGCGGGGAGAGGTAGGTAGGTATCAATAAAGTCAGGCAGTACTGCGACACGAGTAGTTATCATCGGGCCCCCTACGGTACAAACAATAGTCACAGGGATGGAGACAGAGAGATATAGGGGTGGAACGCGGGGGAAGAGGGAGACAAGCGAAGCGATTAAGCACGACATCAGGACAGGAGCAGGCGGAGTATACAAGAGACAGTGCGGGCGGGCGGTCGATAGCGAGCATGCGTGGAAGAGGGAGAGGGGGGAGTCTAACGACCGGAAGGAGAGGAGCGTGGAGCGACAGGGAGGAAGGGGGGGTATGGGTAGAGCAACGAAAGACCCATCATTGGCATCCAGACCAGTTGAAGAGGGCACTTGAGGCGAAGGGGCGCGCTCATGTCCAGTTGAAGAAGTCGAACTCGCCCATGCCGCCCTGGTCCCCACCCTGGCCGTTCTGCGCCATTTGCTGCTGCTGCTGCGGCCCCGGCGTCGCCGACGTCTGCCGCGGGGGCGCCATCCCGTCGTGCTGGCTCGCCGACGGCGACGGCGCCATGAACAGGCCACCACCATACTGCCCGCCTCCGCCGCCGCCGCCGCCACCGCCCTGGCCCCACATCGGGCCTGCGCTCGGCGACGGTGCGCCGCCCATCCCGCCCGCCGAGCCAGGCGGTGACACCATCCCAAACGCGCCCGGGCCCTGGCCGCCGCCCATGCCCATCTGCTGCATCTGCTGCGTACCGTTCTGCGGCCACCCTCCGCCGCCACCAACACCGCCGCCGCCACCCTGGCCGCCAGGAAAGCCCGCGTTCTGCATGTGCATCGCGCGCTGAGCCTGCGCCTGTTGGATCATAAGCGCACGCTGGTGTTGCTCCTCGGGGCTCTGCCCGCCCATGCGCTGCTGCGAGACGGGGGACGGGCCCGAGTCGGACGGCGTCCGCGCACTGCGTGCGATCCCCGGCATGCCTGGGTTCGAACGGAGCGCGGGGAACTGCATCCCGTCGCCACCGCCCATCCCGCCTGGGTTCGCGGGCGAGCCCTGGCCCGCCGCCTGCGCTTGTGCTTGTGCTTGTGCTTGCGCCTGAGCCTGGGCGAGCCGCATGCGCTCCTGCATCATCTGCTGCTGGCTCATCGCCTGCGGGTTCATCCCGCCCCCACCGCCGCCGCCGGAGCCGCCTCCGCGCATCATCTGCTGCTGCATGAGGAAGAGCTGCCGTTGTTGCGGGTTCATTTGCGCGAAGGCGGCCTGCTGCTGGGGAGAGAACAGCGAACGGATGTCGTTCGAGCCTCCGCCGCCGCCATACGGGAAGGACTGCTGCATCGGCGACTGCTGCACTGGCGACATCCGAGATGGGCTGCCGTCCCCGGAGTGTTGGGGTTGGATAGGCCCGCCTGACATGCCACCTTGGGGGAACTGGCCCATGTTGCCACCAGCTTGCGACTGCGCTCGACGGTGCTGCTGAATCGAATTCTGCGACCCTCGAATCAACGACCCATTCGCGACCCCACGAGGACGTCTGCAGAGCACTCACCTGAGCAGACTGCATCTTCTGCAGCTTGTCCTGGATTGGGAGGGACATGAACGCGGGCATCTGCTGCACGAGATACTGGATGAACGGGTGGCCTGGGTTCTGTAGCATCTGGAAGTGTTGCACAGCGTTGGGGCCCATGTTCTGCAGGTTGTTCAGCTGTGCCGCCGTCAGCTGCGAGAGGCCCGACATCGACGACGACGGGCCCGTGGGGTTCTGGCCCATCCCTGAGGGAGGTGACATTTGTCTGCTGCCGTCGGCGTATTGTTGTTGTTGTTGTTGCTGCTGCTGCTGCTGATGTTGCTGCTGTTGCTGTTGCTGTTGTTGTTGTTGCTGCTGCTGCTGCTGTTGTTGTTGGCGCAATTGAAGCTGACGCGCACGCACCGCCGCAAGTTGCACCTCGCTGGGACCCATCGCGCCTGGCGGCACTGGTGGCGGTGGCATCGACGGGCTCACCATGCGCGGCACTGGGCCACCGGACATGTTCATATTTGCGACGGGGTTGGGACCGTGGTGCATCGGCTGTGACGGTGGATGTGGAGTCGAAGGACCCGCGCCGGGAGTAGCGAAGCCTGTCGGTGTTTGCACCTTCGTCTCGCCGGTATCGCGCCGTTTATGGCTGCCGTCGGGACCGGGCTCTTCAGTCCGTTCACGCTTCATGCCTCCATTGACCATGCCGCCACCCGGCCCCGTCTGCTGCCTGCGCGCGAGCTCCTTCGCAAACACTTGTGGCAGCTCACGATATATGTGCAATATGCGGTCCATTTCCGTGAACTCCACGACCGGCGGCGGTGTCATGATAGGCAGCGCCATCAAGCTTTGGCTCTGTGGGCGACAGCAAACAATGAACACCAGCGATAGAAACGTTGCGCTACTATACATACGACTTTGTGGTTTTCATCCGCAGCAGCGGCCAGCCACGTCAGGTTTGACTGCAACCTCAGTGAATACCTATGGGTGACGCAGTGAGCATAAGGCCGTTTTTGAGGACTATACTGGGGCGTACTGATGGAAATTTGGGTCGTTCATGGGGACACCGCGGGCTTGGAAGTCCATCGACACTCTGCGTTGTTGTTTAGCAGGAATGCCCGTGTGCAGTGTTGGTGCCACACACCTGAGTAATAGCGAGTTGAGCTCCAAGATATGGACCACCTTAGGGTCTAATGACGGTGCTTTTGAGTGTGTGGGGGATAGACTCGACGACTGCGAGTGTCGCCCAGAAGAGATGCCGTCATGCGAAGGCGGGCCCATGCTTCCCTGCTTGAAGCCCGGCCTGACTTGTTGGCTCGCCGCAGCGGCGGGAGGTTTTCGTGTGGGGTCGGATAATGGTTGCTGGAATGACGAGGAAGGGGTGCCATCCTTGTTGCCCGCCATACTGGACTGACTGTCTTTTGACGCGTCTGTAGCATTTGAACCCGCATCCCCAGCCCTGCTCTGTCCATCTCCGCCCGCGGCATCCTCGTCCGGCGCGGTCTCTGGCGCAGAAGAGAGCTCGCTGAGAGGGGTAGACTGACGCGATGCCTTGTCCACATCCTCGGCAGCTTTGGTCTCCGACTGATCTGGCATGGCGGTGTTGTCGCTCGAGGAAGTCGTTCCTTGGTTGTGGTCGCCCGGTGATGTCTTTGCAGGACTGTTGTCACTCGAAGATGTCTTCCCTGCGGATTCTTCTGGGGCCTCCGTCGCGGGAATGGGTGTCGCGGCATCCGGCGGTGGTGTTAGGGAGGAGGAGCTGTCGGCGGGCGGCGAGCGCGCGTCTGCGGGGCTGCTTGGCGACGGCGCGGTCTTCACGGGGGGCTCTTGCGCGTCGGAAGGAGCGGGTGGGGCGGGCGCAGAGGGACCAGAGGAAGCTGGGGGCGCGGGGTCAGAGGAAGAGGAGGTGTCCTGGAGGTTGTCTGGCTGGGCAGAAGCGGCAGTAGAGGGGTCTGTCGAGTGCTGTTCCTGGGCTTCCGGGAAGAACGGCCTGGGATCACGGGAGGGGGAGGATGATGAGGACCAGGAGAGGAGTCCGTGCTGATCAGACGGGTGCGGGGAGTTTGCGAGATTCAGGTTTGGCGGTTGGGCGTGTGGAGGTCCGGGGATGTTGGAGGAGTGATTATGATCGAGATGGATCATGGTAATCGTCCGCCGGATTCAGGATGGTGAGAAGGCCGTGCCGGGTCGAACAGAGGCCAGTCGTGGATGGGCAGGCAGCTGCAGTCTCGCTGGGACTCAGACTCTGAGAGACCCAAGCTCGGACAGCGGCGACAGCGAGCGAGGCGTTGAGGCCGTGCGAGTTTGATGCCAGATCTGGCCACGTTCGTCCCACACCCTCCGAGTCCCCGCCTCCGAGTCGCCCACCGCTGCTGGCGGCACTGATACTCGTGCGTCCAAGGTCAGACATCGGGCGAGCTGGCCAGGAGATGTCGTCGTGCGAGCGCGTCGCTTTATATACCCCGGCCTCTGCCACAGAACCCTGCCGTCCCGGGCTGGAGATACAGAGATCTTGGCACCCTCCCAGCATTTACGCAGCGTGATCGATTCCATCGTGTCCTCAGATCGCGCAACCTATCTGCTTTCGGATCCGAGCTGGACACAACCTCCTCCGTCCCTTCTCTCGATCCCTCCGCCGAAAGGCACACAGCCAGCCCAAACTACTTTCTGCCACGACCACAGCCACCCCGCCCCTGTCCCGCCCGTGCCACTGACGAAAAGCCTCGAGCATGCATGTTCAAGTTTGCCGCAGCTGTCGCCCAACATTGCGCGCGCAGGCTGACGTCCCCGCGCCGACCCCCGCTCGCCCCGAGGCCGGAATATCACACGAGGCGTCTCTTCTTTCATACAGATCTTTCATACGGAACCCTCGACGCGCGCGCATGCTCACGCCGCCAGGCTGCCCCGCCACACAGGAACATCACTCGCCCCAAGGATCCTGCCGGCTTCTCGAGCGTAACCGCGCATCCGCACCTTCGGCCGTCGCGACATCCCGTCCGCACCGCGCTCTCAGGCCGCGGACCGCCTGACATTGCGCCGTGGGTCCCTGGGCGTACGCGCGAGTCACCCGCGGTCCCTCCTCGGCCATCCGCTTCCCCGGCGAGAGCATAGGTTCAATGAAACAAACGCCGGTTACGTCCTGTCCTCACCTTCGCCATGGGTCATGCGAGTCCCCTTGATTGCCTGGGAGGGGCTATATGGGGTCCGGAACGAATGCCGCTGCAACACTAAGACTCGCTGCAGCTGAGGGACTGACAACAGGGCCAACGCTGGCTTGCCGCAGCGTAATGGGCACAGGTGTTATAAAGAGTGCGACACCCGCCGCTGCATATCCCGGCGAACCCGGTCAATATCAACGGACACCAACAATGATACTGGTTGTGTCGTGATCGCCTGCGTGGATGTTATAAGCCATTGAGGAGATCGGCACAACAGCAGGATAGGGCTCTTACACAAACGCATGAGCTGTAGTCGGCGCCCGCGTGCAACCGCCGATGCGCTGCTCACTGCACTCATACCAGCGTCGTTGGTGAATTCAAGCTGCATGAGGGACCGTCGGTCAACCGCTTGGAATTTCCGTGCGTATCGTGAACATGTAACAACGCGGTACGGTGGAACGGTGAGAGGCGTCCATAGCGATAGAAGCAACCTGGGTGGCATGAAAAAGCACAGTTATTATCCAGAGCTAGCTATAGGCCAGCGGCGGATGATGGTCGCAAGCATGGTGATTTGACTTCGCCCGAGTCACGGCTTCTTGGAGATTCCCGGCAGCTATAGGCGAAGGATGCAGCTAACAAGCCCAAGACGGAGAAGCCGAGCTTTGCCAGCTCCAGCGCTCAATTGGCCTGCAAGTCCAGAAAGACCGGGGAAGGTTCGTGGTGCGACGTTCCGAAGCAACTGTTGGAACAGACCTCAGCCACATCAGAGGTCGAGCGGATAACATACGCACCTTCGTCTTCGATTCAGCGCTCGTTATCCAGCATCATATCCAGGGGCAGACTCACAATAACGGCTGGAGCGGCTGATTACATCCGTTGTACTTATATGTGAATGAATCTCTGGTGAACTTGGACCAGTAAACAATTGTTTTGTGGCCTGAACGAATGAAAGTGCGAGTTGGAAGTCAGCCGGAATGGCGCCTGAAAGTCTAACATATTGTAGGCGTCCGTACAATCATGAACATACGAAGGCCGTACGTCCGTGGCAGAACGACCTAGGACTCTAGGAAGCAGCTGGAGACGGTAGCCGTTGTTCCACCCAACCGGTTGCAAGTCTGCTATACAATAGCCTGTAGCGGACCATCCAAGTGGACAAGGCCACCAAACTGCACCTATAGTACATACATATGATACCGCATTAAATCTTTGGTGGTGCGGGCCCCATTCACATCGAACCCGAGGGAGTAGATGTCGCGTATTGGTGGCGAAGGGATGTGGAGGATAAGTGGTGCAAATAAGCGCGCATGGAGGCACGTGGGCGCCAACATTCAGAGACCGACCGGCAACGTCCGCGCGCCTGAGCCCAGAGAGAGATCGCAGGCAACGACACCTCCAGCAACCCACCAAAGGCCGTCAAGACAATGGTGAGTGCTGCTGCCAGTCCCCAGAGTCGACAGACCGCCTCCACAGCATGCTATCGAGCCTTTCATGCTGTTTTTCGCGGCGTCGAGGCGTTCGATTCGCATGGATGGGACGCGGCTCTTCCGGATGACATCTTAACGGACGGACGCTGACTGCTTCCCTTGCTTTCCCCCAGGCCAAGGCTAAGGCAGCAGCACCCACATCCTCGAGCGGTGGCAAGGCTGCCAAGAAGAAGAAGTGGTCCAAGGGCAAGGTCAAGGACAAGGCCCAGCACGCCGTCGTTCTCGACAAGGCCACGTACGACCGTATCCTGAAGGAGGTCCCGACCTTCCGCTTCATCAGCCAGTCCATCCTTATCGAGCGGCTGAAGATCAACGGCTCCCTGGCGCGGGTTGCTATCAGGCACTTGGAGAGGGACGGTCAGATCAAGAGGATTGTGCACCATAGCAGCCAGCTGATCTACAGTGCGTATTGTGTTCTCTGTTTGTCTGTGCGAGAAGGTGGACTGATCGTCTCCGTCTTCCAGCCCGGGCAACTGGCGGCTCCGACTAGGCACTTCCCATTCCTTCCTCCTGATCCTTGCTTTCTATCGTCGCATGCACGCATATGTATCCACTACCACAAAACATGCCTTGACATGCCCCCAGCCAAACAAAACCTGGTGTGCAAAGTCTGATTTGAGTGAAGGCGCATAGCGCCAGTCTACCACATGCATAACCTTGAGAGAACCGATAATCGCACTTTTGTTGTATACCGCCCTGTTCACACATTTGCGCTAATCCTCGTTAGTACCAGCTATCGGCTAGATCCTCGAGGCAGGCGTACGCTGGCAAGCCCGGACCTTTCGCACACCGCCCGCGCGGGCGCTTCGGGATACAAGAACACGCCATTGGACTGGCCCACAAAGACGATTGGATTGACCTCGTTATTATGAGGACGAAGAGCAATAATGGCCTCGCCCCTTGTCAACAGCGCCCTGTTGCGAGGCTAGCGCTAGCTTTGACCTCCCGCGTAGCATGCGCCGCCCACATCGCGCGGGGAAATGAATCGTGCATCAACACTTGGGCTTCGTTCATGCGTTCATCCCGGCCTAGTGTGTCTTCTCTCCCAGAAAGGCAGGTGATCCTGGGCCCCCGCGGCAAAGCGCTGTAAGACGCTTTGACCGCCTGTCTGCTATAAGTGTGCTCGCTCACCGCAGTGTGCTTCCACACAGCCAGGACCTACCTCCCGCTTCGCACAGCCCGCAGTCTGCAGCGACCTCATTTGCGTCTACACGCGCCCATCGAGATATCCATCTATCGGCCCCCATATAAAACCGCGCCTGCCCATTGCTTTTGCACAATGGGTTCCTGGATGATCACCCCCACCACCTACCCTACCGCCTACAGCAAGATGCCCGCTACTACCGCGGCAACATCCACGATCGATCCCGCTAGCCGGATCGACCGCGAAGACCAGGACCCCCGCGTGGTCCAAATGGTCTCCGCGCCCCCGTCTTGGGGGCTATTCGGTACGTCGCCACCTCGGTGGCGCACATCTACATCGATGCTGAACGCGCCGCGCCTTCGTGCAGACTACTTCCTGGACACCCTGGTGTTCACGGTGGCAAGTGCCATGATTGGCATGCCACTCAAGGTAGCCTTCGGGCTGAAGAGCGCGCGCATGACCGTGTTCATGCAACGCTTCATTGACGCCGCTCACATTGGAACCCCCGTCATCCTCGTCGCGCTCGTGTACCTCATCCGTATCCGGCAGAACCTCGAAATCGACTCGGAGGAATGGGTCTGCGAACGCCTCGCACTGGGTGCACTCATAACAGCCTACAAGGTACGTCGTCCATCGAACGCCACCCTGTGCCCCCGACGCTCACACGCGCGCTGTGCTCCAGTACACCAACGACGCACACGGCAAAGCGGACCATTGGGCACGCGCCACCGGCACGCTGACCAAAGCAGATGTGAACCGAATCGAGCGCGAGTTCCTCCGGTTGCTCAACTTCGACATGCGCGTCACCGACGCCGACCTCCTCGCGCACGCCGACGACATCGCGCGCGCGACGCGGAACGAGCCACGCACGTACCCCGCCCCCGGACGCGACACGACGATATTCGCGCGGTCGGAGCGCACGGAGTACCGCTACCCGATCCACCCGCGCGCCGAGTCCCCGCCCCACGCCCGCCGCCACGCCTCCCCGATCGAGCGATCCCCGTCACCGCCGGCGCTCCCCGACCTCATGTACCCGGACTCGCCGCGCTCATACGAGTCGACGCCGCCGGTGATCACGCCGCCGGAGCGGCGGCGCGCGTCCGGGGCCGCCGCGCGCAAGCCCGCGCCGACGCGGAACCCGTACCTCGCGCGCGGGATGGACCCGGAGATGGAGGCGCGCGTGCGCTGGTACGCGTACGAGGGGCCGCGCGCGGACTCGCCGCGGTTCGAGCCGTTCTCGCCGCCCACGACGCGGTACGTGCGGCCGAGCGTGGGCGCGGGCGCCCAGGAGGCGTACCCGTGGCGGCGGTACGCGTCGCAGCACGACGTGTGGGGCACCGCGGGCCTGTTTAAAATCTGAGGCGCCGTTATTGCTTTCATCTGCTGTGTTTCCGATTTGTGTACTGTAGATTGCTCTCTTCTCTTGGATCCGTTGTTGCAGGTTCATTGGCTTTCCTGTTGTTATCGTAGATGTAGTAGCTGTAGTTGTAGTAGCATCGCGGGCCCGGTCATCCAGCGTAGTGGCAATGTATCTCCAGCCTCCACCGGAGGCATTTCAACTGTTACCTCAATGCGTGAACTCGCGCAAGTCGAACGATTCAAGCTGCGCCATCCCCACGGAAGCTAGCCACCATGGTAGTATATTATATTTCGCCTCTAAGTCTATACATCTGTAGTTGTCCTTGTGCCCCGTACCTTTTGTACATCAACCACACTACCTCGTTTTACCGGTTAGCCTCTTCCATCTCCTTGCGCCAGCGTCTCTGAATATCAATCTGCTCGAGGAAGATCTTGTACTTCGCCTCCAGGAGCTTCTTCTCCTTAGGGCTCGCCGCGGGCTCGACCATCGTTCCCGCCGGGGTCATCTGGACCTGTCACAGGCCTCAGGACTCGTCTGGCTTCGACACCACAGCGCAGCGTGCTTACCATGATCTCCCAGAGCGCCTGTCCGCGCTCGTCCTCGCTAAGGTGCTTGGTCTGCGCCTCCGCGGCGAAGCGACCGAGCATCGCGGCGCCGAGCACGACCGCGGCGCCGGAGCTCTGCGGGAGCACGACGGGCATGCTGCACGTGTTCGCAAAGAGCTGCATGAGCATCGCGTTCTTCGCCTGCCCGCCGGACATGTAGATCGAGCGGATCTCGTGCCCGTGCGCGTTCATCTGGTCGACGATGTGCCGCGTCTGCAGCGCGATCGCCTCGAGCGTCACGTTGAACTTGCGCGCGAGGTCGCCGAAGTTAGAATCCTGCATTGGGCGTCAGCGGTTGGCGAGTGTGTACTGGGTATTGGCACGAACCAAGCTGATCCCGACCAGGGAGCCGCGCATGCGGGGGTCAGCGAGCGGAGAACGGTTTCCTGCGGGCCAACCGTTTAGTTGAGGGTTCGCGGTGTGAGCGCTTTCAACTTACCATGCAGATCAGGGTAGAAGTGGATGTCCTTCGTCAACTCGGTCAAGTTCTCTGCATGCTCTTCCACTCGCAGTTTCTCGAGCTCTGTCTGTAGCACTGTGTTGAAACGTCAGGCATTCCACAACGGCGCGTCTGAGTAGCCAGTCATACCTTCGTGAATGTTTGTCTTCTGCTTCTCCGCTAACTCTTTCAGTCTAGGGTATGCAGGATGCGTGGTGATCATGAAATCTATGAGCTGCAATATGTTCATCAAGCTCGAATGTCATGCAACATGTAGCCCGAACTCACTTGACCGGTGGACGACTGTCCGCCCTCGTTCATCCACCATCCCTTGAAGACAACGTCCTTGTAGGGGCCCCATACTCCAGGAACAAAGACGCTGCCAGGACTCTACCCGATTCGTGAGCATGAAGCATGACCTCATGAATGCCGCGCTAACGAACCTGGACGATGTGACATGTGCTGGTACCAGCGCAAGCGGCCAATCGATGCCTCGACTCATCGAGCGAGGGTACCTCGTCCGACAGCTTGCCCTTCACCTTGTAACGCGCCGCAACGGTGCCAAGCCATCCTGCGTATCTAGAGCGGGGCCGCAGGTCAGCAGGCCGCATCGATAAGGCCAGGACGTCAACCCTTACGCGTCAATGACACCGCTACCGACAGGCGTGCCCTCGAGCAAGCCCGTCTCCTCGGCCGCCTTCTTGGAGAGGCCGTTGCCAACTGGCGAGCCGGCGGTAAGGACCTCGTCCTTGCCAAGCTGGTGGAAGTCGTTCTCAACGAACTCATCCAAGCCGATCTTCTTGAAGAACTCGGGCTGCCATCCGTTTTTTGTTGGGACGTAAGAGCACTTGCATGTAACGGAACAGCAGGAGCGGCGGTTGAAGCCGGTCGCACGGTAGGTGAGGAAGTCGGGGAGGTCGAAGAACTGACAGCGCTTGAAGAGCTCGGACTTCATGTGACGCTTCAGCCACAGGGTCTTCGGGATCTCCATCTCAAGCTATTCCAAATCGCAATCAGTATCAGGATGTAATCGGTGTGGGCGAGGACATACACTCATAGTGCCGCCGACATAGTCGAGCACTACGGAGCCGGTGCTATTGATGAGTTCGGCCTCCTTTTCCGCTCGGTGGTCCGCCCAAAGGATGATATTGCGGTCACCATTCTGACCGAGCTGGTCGCCCTTGGTCACAACGACGGGTTCGCCGTTTTCGTCCGAGACGGCGAGAGAGCAAGTCGCATCGAAGCCGACGCCCTTCACCAGGGATGGGTCGACCTTGGCCTCTTGGAGGCAGGCCTTGATGCACTTGCACATGCCCTCCCATATGTTGTTCGTCGATTGCTCGAAGATGCGGTGATCCTCAGGATCGCGCCAGGTGATGGTGTCCTCTGTGCGGGTTGCGACAAGGGTGCCATCTTGCTTGACGAGGCCGGCGCGGACGGAGCCCGTTCCGACGTCGATGCCGATGTAGTACGCTGGCTGGGACATGGTGGTGGTCAGTGTGCAAGCAGTGAGAGCACGCTCTGGCTCAGGAGTGCGGGAGGACGGTGGAGAGTGGACTGACCTTTGGCTTTGGCTCGGAGCTAAAGAGCACACGTCCGGGCCGAATCCGAGCTGGGAGCCCCGCTCCTCCCCCACGTCACGCGCCCATTCATTAGCCGGCACTTCCCTTTCCCGGTCCACATCCCCCTCTCCCCTGTCCAGGCCGTGCTCACTGCGATCGTGCTTGTCGTCCAATTGGCCGTGCTCGTTGTGCGGAACAGCAAAGGAACTCAACGACCAGGAGATCGCAGCACCAGACAGTCCAGGGTGCATAGCTTAGCGACTGCTTTGAGCCAGTCAAGGTCGTTCCGTCTCCTCAAACCATGATCAATCGTGCGGCAAGGGCATGGTCATGATGCATATGCAATGGACTGCATACAAAGCTTTTGTAACATCGTGCAAGTGAGGTAGTGCAGCATAAAAACAACAACGCAGAGTCTCCAACACCCAGGGCCCTAAACCTCCTTGACCTTGGTACCGCGCAGCAGACCAGTCTATCGAGCGGGTATGAATCAGAGTATGCCTCGGGACGAGGATGCAAACTTGACGTACCCGGCGCGCAGCGATGAGACCGACTTTCTGACCGGGGACGGCAGAGCGAGCGATCGTCGAAGCCTTACCGATATGCTGGTGGTTACCACCACCGTGAGGGTGATCCACGGGGTTCATAGCAACACCACGAGTACGGGGCCAGCTGTGATAGGCGTCAGTGCGATGGCCGTTGAACATGAGGGCATATCGACGTACTTGTAACGCTTGGCCTTGAACTTGTAGTACGCCCGGCCGGCCTTGAGCAGGGGCTTGTCGATACGGCCACCACCAGCAACGATACCGACGGTAGCACGGCAGCTGCCGGAGATGGTCTTCTTGGAGCCAGAGGGAAGACGGATACGCGTCTTGTTCTCATCGGGGGAGTGGCCGATGACGGTCGCGTAGTTGCCAGACGTGCGGGCGAGCGCACCACGGTCGCCGGCCTTCTCCTCGACGTTGCAGACAATCGTACCCTCGGGGACCTGGGCGACGGGAAGGACGTTGCCGACCGCGAGCTGGGCCTTCTTGCCGCAGTACACGAAGGCACCAGTGTGGAGGCCCTCAGTCGCGATGAAGGTCTCCTTGCGGAGCTTGTAGCGGTAGGGGTCGCGGAAGACGACACGGGCAAGAGGAGCACCACTGCGAGCTGTTCAGTACAAGTGCTTATTGCGGATCCCGCCAAACTCAACGCACCGGCCGGCGTCGTGGATGATCTCCTTCACGATTCCCTTGACGTAGCCATTGCGCTCCGCGAAGTCGAGGGGGCGGAATTGCGCAGGCGCCTTGTTGTGGTGCGTGTGCGACTTGAACTAATGGCCGGGTATCTTGGGTCAATGTAATGTCGAGCGCGACAATGCAACCAAACATACGATAGCGTGCGACCGCCTTTGTGCCCGAATGACCCTACCCATGGCTGATTCTGCAAGGAACGAAGCGTAAGCGGACTGTCTTCAGAGTAGGCAAGAGTATCGCGAGAAGGCAAGGGTGGGTTCATCCAGATGTCGCCGAGGGAATCCAGCCGAAAGTGCACTGTTTTGGACCGCATTTTCGCGCTGAGTCCGTCCAGGAACATCCAGAGAGCCGTCCGGAAGTCTCCACAGCGATACGTAGGGGCATACTCACAGTCTTGTTGGTCGGCGGTGTTGTCGATGGCGTTGGCGGGCAGTCGAGCAAATCCCAGTGTGGCGGCCGCAAGTTGCCGAGCGGTGACTGAAAGATAGGGCGCTTGTCAGAACGCGAGCGCTTTACCACCGGCGCTTCCACGCTTCACACTGAACTCTACCAAGTACAAGGCTTCCTGCTCGACCACAGAGACCGGTAGCAACGGAACGCAACGGTTATTTTTCTGCACATTACTGGGTAGTGAACACCTGAGCGTACATCGACATGGCACCCTTGGGCGGTTGGGAGGTCTCGCACGGCTTTCCCGGGCACGTGACTACGATGTAGCCTTGAAGTGAACGCGCTTCCACGTAGCACAAGTCCATCACTGCTCTCATGCACCCCTGGCTGCTCCTCCTGCTCCCTCTGCATGCTCTCGCAAGCACCGACAGGCCGCGCGGTGTTGCCCCAGAACTAGCGGCGCGATACGTTCCCGCGCGGAAAGGCGGGTCAGACGTCTGGCAATGTCTGGACGGGTCCAAGACCATTGAGTGGTCCGCGGTGAATGATGACTATTGCGACTGTCCTGATGGGAGCGACGAGCCCGGTCAGTGGCAAGAGCGGCGTGCAATACTACAATGATCTGACAAGCTGTTTCGTAGGCACCGGCGCGTGCCCCAACTCGCGGTTCTACTGCGTGAATGAGGGTCACATTGGGGCGTTCATCCCGAGTTCAAGAGTCAATGACGGTCACTGTGGTGCGTATCGTCTGCTCTCTCGCTATGCTGGGGTTAAGAAGCATGAATCAAGAACCTGAATGCTGTGACGGCTCTGATGAGGCACCCGGTATCTGCAAGAACGTCTGCCAAGAGGTCGGCGCAGCGTACCGGGAGCGCGTGAGGGCCGAGCACAAGATTCGCAAGACTGTATGTTCTATCACGGTCGGACACGGACTATTACTCACTGTTATCATAGGGCTCCAAGATCAGGTCGACGTACATCGCGTTTGCACAAAAGGAGAAGAAACGCCTCGAACAGGAGCTTGCCCAGACCGAGCAGGAGATTGTTGCTCGTGAGAAGGAGGTTGCGCGTCTGAAAGGTACTGTCGTCCTGTTGGATGGGCTGGCGTGAAGCTCATTACTGTCATCCAGATCTCGTAGACAGGACAGAGTCACTGTCCGCTGCCGCCTTGGAAGCTAGGAGGGAATCGCGTTAGTGCATTCTACGTCATCTTGCCGTCTTTCGATGCTTACTGCTGTTGTAGCCCTGTACCAATCCCTCGTGACGCACCACATCGCTTTGAAGTCCCTCCAGAACGCATACGAGAAACATCTCGAGCGGGAGAAGGACCTTGGCGATATCCTCGACAACCTTCGGACCGGCTACAACCCCAACTACCAAGACATGGCTGTCCTCGAAGCTGTCCGAGGCTGGGAGCAGCTTGCAGGCCTGCCGCATATCAACGATGTAGGCAAGGGCGGCGACGACTCCGCGGAAGAAGGCTCGGACGATGTGAAGGAAGGCCAAGAGGAGGAGGAACAGCTTGAGGACGGTCTCTGGAGTGAATCACAACTTGAGGACGAGCTCGAAGAAATCTACAACACGGATTACGACGCGCTCCTCATTGAGCACGACAAGCACGTCGGTGCTCCTGCATCCCCATCCTCGATCCGTAGGTACCCATCTCTGCCGCCTCTGTGGTCAGACTGCTCAGCTTTGCAGTGTTCGACCTCACGGCATACCTTCCGGATGCTATCGTCCCTCAGTACGAAGCCCTACGCGACTCTATTCTGTCCCTGCTCGGGGTGGCTAGTCCCGCACGTGGTTCACCTGAATCTGCAGGTATGCGCCACTGGATCCTACATCCACACCCTGACTGACGATTGTTCCTTAGATGACTCTCGCCTCCAGAAGGCTTTGAGCGACGCGGAACACAGCCTTGGCCTCACCCGCAGGGAGAAAGAGCAGTACGAGAAGGAGCTCCAGCGCCTCTTCGACCCTGAGTGGTACGGCTCCGAAGGCGAGTGGAAGAAGTTGCACGGCACTTGTATCGACAAGGAGGTTGGAGAGTATGTGTCGACACCCATCATCTGTCGTCCTCGTCACTGACGTTGTCCGATCTCAGCTACGTCTACGAGGTGTGCTTCTTCGACGAGGCGCGGCAAAAGCCACTCAAAGGTGGTTCGACCTTCAGTCTTGGGTAAGCGCCTACACATCATACCCATCGCGCACGTCTTCACGCCTCTCCATAGCCACTTCGAGTCTTGGAACAATGCTCCCGGCGTGGAGAAGGGTTCACCCGAATACTACCGCAAGCAGCGTTACACTCGCGGCGCCAAGTGCTGGAACGGCCCTCAGCGCAGCGTCACGGTACGTCGTCCTCCCCCACACCGCCACCGCGCGTCTGTTGTGCTCACGCCGCGATCGCGCCCTCGCAGCTCGACATGTCCTGCGGCACGGAAAACGCCGTGCTCTCCGTCGGGGAGCCCGAGAAGTGCGAATACGAGTTCAAGGTTACCTCCCCTGCGTTGTGCCTCCCGCTGTCTGCGGCTGAGGAGAAGAATGCGTTGTCGGGAAAGAAGGATGAACTCTGATGAACCATTAGCTCGAAGATGTGCCTACACTACTTGCGATCCATATTGTTATTTCTGGAGTGGACCTCATGAACAGTTGCACTTTCGAGTGACTCAGCGTGCGATAGCAGTAGCACTCACTGTTCCCATTCAATGTGTCTCTTACCCCAGTGTAGTACATGTGGGAGCTCCCCTCCCTAACTTGCTGGAAGGCTTGGCTACAGGTGTAATGTTGTGAGCACTTCCCTGCAGGGTTTATGGCATTCTCAGTTAAAGATCATGGACACAAGGCTATTGTGCAAGGTTCCTTCAGAGCTATTCTCACTCAGTGTGCTATAATTCTGATTTGCGGGATACTCAATGCTGAGACAATGACTATGCTCCTGCCATAAAGTCACATTTATGTTCTTAGATTATGGAAGATGGTCACCCCCTGCTTAAGTGCTCAAGTACTTATCTAGCATACATGTCAGGTGCATATCATCTGCTAAACAATGTCTTCTAGGTCAGTTAGAGTGACATGATAGTGTGTTATGCCAGCAGTGTTAGTGAATCACTGTTGTAATTCATGGGTTTTCATAACCTTGAAAGTGAGAAAAGTAGATCCAAGGTATTTAGAGCAGTTACACCATGCTGGGTCACCACTTGCTAAATCCATTGCTATTTGTTTGACCTTCTACTTACTATGCCTGCATGCCCTACCCCCCTGCTTTAACACTTTAGGTGCATCTGTCATCATATGTGTTGATGATGTAACACACACATTCCCCAGATGTTCATGTGAGTGTGGCAATATGCTGATGTCAGCACAAACCACTGTTTGCTTAGTGAAAGTGTGATTAGTCATCATGACAGATCATGATGTTTCCATCTGGTAATCACGCTGCCAAACAGGTACACAGCTTAATCAACACCTATACACAAATAAAAACAACCTATATAATGTCAACATTCTTAAGAAAGCCAGTCACTTGTTTCTGCTTACAACAGCTGCTCTACCTATAAGTCTGTGAACATGCACACATTTATGGCATTCAACATTGGCCTATATTGCAACAATTATACAGCTGCATAGGTTAACAGGTGGGTTTGATTAGATAGCATCATTGTGGCTGGCTTATGGTGTTATCTGTTTGGTTCTTACATGAAATATTGTCTGACAGATATTTTCATAGTGCTATCACAAGCCTGCATCACACTGCTATGTCACTGCAAAATCCTTCACCACTATCCAACCCATGTAAGTGCACATACAGGCTGACATGTAGCAGAGTTGTTGAGCAGCTGTTGTTTATAGCACCTCAAATGCCTCCAAGTCACCAACTATGCCAAGAACACTTAGCAGAAGTCACCTCATTTGGGGACAGATTATCTACAGTGGCTACTCAGCCAAAGTCATTAGGGCCAATGCCCCCAGCACCCTCATGGACAACATTGCCCAATGAGTCATCAGATGAGGAAGACCCCCTACAACCAGATACACAATCAACAACACCTGAACCTGAAGGCAAGACATCAGCACAAAGCAAGATTCCCACACTTGTCAAGGTAAGCTGCATGCCAGCCAGCTTGTTCAATCACCACCTAATAAAGTTGGAACACAACCAGCCTGGCCCTGGTCCTTGGACCCATCCAATTCAACCCCTATTTTATGCCTTATCTGTCGATACCTGGGAAACCTCCTCACACCTCAAGCCAGACCATGGCCAAGGCTCCACCAAGAGACTAATTCCTCGAGATCAAGAGGCTGCCATTGCTCCGCAGAGGAAGAAGCAAAGATACTCTGGATTTGGGAGGTCATCAAATGTGACCAACATTCTAGATTCGGTACGCCCGACAGGCTCTGAACTGTGGCGAGCGCCCAACCCGGGGCCAAACACGCCGACGATGCTGGGGAGCCATGCCCAACTCGCCCCCAACGGACCTCACAGTATGCCACACCTCCACTTGCGAAGACGGGACGAAGCCCCGCCTGCCTCGAGTACCAGTGCGGTAGCTCTCCGCAGAGCGCTCTCTCCCACCGCGGGCGCTCCGGCACGGCCACAGCGCACGAGGCGGCCCTACCCACCGATCGCGGAGGACTCGGACGTGGGAGACTGGGAACGGGTGGACAAAATGCTCGGGACGCACGTTGCTCCGGCGGTCGTCCTGCCCGCGTACGCGCCATTGCGACGCGTGCAGGGCGGCGATCAGGGTCCCCTGCACGTTCCGCTGCAGCGCGACGACTTCTGGCGGGGAAGCAAGGGCAAGGGGCGCGCGCAGCGCGGGTGGACGGAGACGCGCTGGTCCAACGTGGGCGAGTTCAAGGAACGACTGGACACTATGTTTGGGCCCGGAGACATCATTAGGGGGCACAGCAGGGCCCCAAAAAACGTGAGTACATACCTGCTTCTCCAGGGCGTCGCTCGTACGACGCATACGGCACGCAGTAGCGAAAGGGGAACTGACATGCCATTGTGATCTGCATATAGGCTAAGAAGTTCGATGCGCACAAAGGGTCATCCATGACGGAGGTTGATGTGGCCACCTTGAACGAGGGCGATCTCCGGCCGGACGCGGATAATAGCGCTATTACCGACGAAGATGGCGAGACCGGAATTACAACGCCAGCATGCGGACGGGGGAGATTGGAGAAAGTAGACCCTCGCAAGTGAATCCTCCAAGACCATCGGGTGTTTGCAGATCGTTTAGGACATATGCCGGAAATATATTCGAGCCAAATAGTGCGTGTTGTTTGTTCATGGGGTTATCGATTGGAGGGCTGAACACGTTGCGCTACATAGGAGATACCCAGGGAACCGGGATCTGCGGTGCCCAGTTAAAGCCTTACGGGCTTGCACGCCTCGCAGCCTATTCCCAGTTATGCACATGCCAATCATGAAAGAGTACGCCGCAGTTTGAGAGAGTTTGCAGAGTACAGAGAGACAACGAGGCGTGAAAGAGAGTTGTTCCAGATTCGAAGCGGGGCAGTGGCGGGGACGGGGAAACGTGCGAGACTCGAGCGCAAGCGATGGAGGCGTGACTGGAAGCGATGTCATTGTGTGACCAGACATGTCACTATGTGTCACTGTAACGGCAGCGCCCTGAGGAGTGCCGTCTTGTTTTTTCCCGGTCCTGTCATCACGACGAACATCGAGCTCGCGCTTTCTCTCATCGTTGCAGGCGACGCTCTCGCTCCTATCTCCCGCCCTCTCAGACATGCTTGCCCTGGCGCCGCACCCAATGCATACTCCAGTAGATGTCCCCCATAGAACTCAACCACCCACGCCGAGCTCCTCGACGAGGCCACCGTACCGCAAAGTCACACCCTCATACTCGTCTTCCTCATCGAGCCATTCAGCGCACTCATCGCACTCTGTATCGCGCTCCGCCCCTCTAGAGGCTGCTTCCTCTCCTCGGCGTACCGCGCCACAGCGCACACTCTCGTTCGTATCTGCGCGCACGTCTGTCTTCGAGGACGACGACCCGTCGACGCCGCCCGCGTCCGAGTCGGAGGACACCGAGCCCGAGGCAGCAGCGAGAACGTCGCCGGCGCCGGTGGACATTCATGCGTACGACTCGGCCACCCTCCTGCGCCTCCTTGCCGCAGCGTTGTCCGAGATCGCTTCCATGAACACCGACCGCGACCATTCCGAACCTTACTTGACACCCTCCGCGCATTCAAATCCATCTGCCTCCGAGCCGCACCCTCCCATATGGCGCACACTGACCTCCGCCTCCCGCCATGCACTCTCGGCGACGTCTTCCCTCGCCTTTCACGCCCGTAATGTCCCCACCATCGCGCTCGAAGCGTACCTCACCCGCATTCAGAAGTACTGTCCAGCCAGCAATGAAGTCTTCCTTTCGCTCCTCGTGTACTTTGACCGGATGATGAAGTTGGCGAAAGAGACGTGTGGGAAGGTCTTTGCCATTGACCTGTACAATGTGCATCGTCTGGTCATCGCGGGTGTGACGGTGGCGAGCAAGTTTTTCAGTGATGTCTTCTATACCAACTCGCGATATGCGAAGGTACGTATCAAAAAGATCCATGCACGATTCTGCTTGCTGACGCTTTCGTGCGTTCTTAGGTTGGTGGACTACCGCTCACTGAGCTCAACCAACTAGAACTTCAGTTTTTGCTCCTGAACGACTTCCACTTGATGATTTCTCAGGAAGAGATGCAGTTCTATGCGAGCAACTTGGCACGCCAAGCCCAGATACCAACCGGCGTCTCCCTTGTTCCCTTCCTACCCGAATCGCCCCCATCCAACACTCATGACGTTCAACGAGCACCCGTGGGTCCTCTCAAGTACTTCACTGCGATGGATAGTTACATCGCCCATCTGCAAGCACGCACGCGCCCCACACACCATACACCTACCCATCACACGCATCCTCATTCTTACTCATCCTCTCACTCCCATCCACTATCAGAATCCCGCCGATCCGCGAGCGTCCACTCCACTGCGTCGATGTCGGAGTCGGCGACCGAATGCGACACGGAGACTGACGTCGACGGAGAGACCGACGACGAGCCAACTATCCGGGCACCACACTCATCTGCGTCTTCGGAGACGATGAGCCTGCACTCTGCTGCCAGCGGCGATGCCGACTCGATATACACCGACGACGCTCACAGCGAGATGGGGGATGACGCTCACTTACGCCCACAAATGAACGGGATGCGAGGGGGAGAATACCATCGCCGCAGCGGGATGAGCCCGTAGGCACCTAGACGACCTCGCTCGCACGCATACATCCGGACGATTGTCATGCGCTCTTCCCATAGACTTGCTCGGGCTGCTGGTTGGTTGGCGTTCCTGGGTTGTGGTAGGTGTGTCTCGCGTTGCTTGTCTCGTCACCAATGTTACTGTAGTACGTGTACTGGACTTCACTACTTCTCCATCAGCGTCTTGGCCATTCTGTATATACACACAGCGTAATCATGCGTCCCGGTTCCATATGTCTTGCTACATTGTACAGCTGCCTTCAATCCTCTCGTCCCTGTCCCATGCAATAGTATATTATTCCGCAATGCAATATGCATTCCCCACTGCTAGGATTGCTCCTGATTCGGCGATGTCGTCTGTAATAAGGGAGTTAGGTATTTCAACAACAAGTCCCTGATCACATGAATAACAAATTTGATCTCTGCTATGTTTGCCAGTGTGGTGAGAACTTGTTTAGTTACTCAGGCACCTTCTGAATTTGATATTTGATTGTTTGAGTAATGCATACTGCTTGGGCTGCCACAGGCATCCAAGCACTTAAATGTGCTTTTTAAATGCCAGTATATGCTTTAAACTACATAATTAGTGTAGATCATCTCTTTTTGTGCTTTGCTTATTTTTCAGGTTTAAATAAGTTCATACAAGTCAAATCACCGGCATTGCATTCATCTTGTACAGCTAAGGCACAAGCCTACACAAAGCCACACTGAGTGCCACATTTACCATAGTAAGTTGCCCCTAGAGAGTGCCCATTTGTGCTCTCAGATGATTGTTGCCCTGTGTGAGATATTTGAAGTATATATAGAGACTTATCAGAGGGATGTCTGGAGTTTGGAGTTTGGACCTTGAGCTTGGACCTGGACTTGGGTGCTGTTACACTCTGTGCTCAAACTCCAAGTCTGGAATCTTGGTACTTCCTGGTAGTTTCCAGTACTGTGTTTACTCCACTTTACCTCTGTACTCTCAACTACACCACACTCCTGAACTCTGTTTCATTTCAAATAAGTACTTGACTCACCTCTGCACATGTAGCACTGACTGTACTAGACAATTAGCTCCCAACCTTGAGGTTATGTACTTTATACTCTGTGATACCCTTTCCTATCATGTTCATCCTGATTGTTCTCCTTAACAATAGGGCATCTCTTCATAAATATCAAGCTGGAATGTAGTAGCTACCCAGACCAGACATCTTGTTAACCTTGTACTTCCACTCAAGTCTGAATCTGCCACTCACTCTGTCCTTTCCACTCTCTGCTCAAGTCCAAGCCCCTGTTGTCCAGATAGAGGACACTGACTAGGAACTCATGTGTTACTAATAATTTTGTGAAAGTCCTCACCTTGTGCCAAGTCCCACCTCCAGTTGTACCCCTGCCTGTGTACTCCTGCCAACCCCCAACCTCTGGAGTTGAACTCCTGGAATAGCACAGTCCTAACAGGTGCACCAGATGTAACACCATCATTGATACTCTACCATGTTTTCATTTGCATTGCCATGTGCACATCTACCCAGATGTTGATATTTGTACATTTGTACCTTCACTCTGTTTTACACTACACGCGGATGTGGTTTACATTGCCTCTTGTGTATCATCCACTTCTCGAGCCATGAATTACAATCAACGGTCATGCGTACTGTTCGTGAAGCTCTGGGATATTTGGCGGCCTGCACCCACAGGCGCCCTTCCAGCAAGGAAGCTTAGTCCTGTTCGTCCTCAAGCAACACCTTCATCTGCCAGTCCCTGTCGTCCTCGTCGTCCTCGTCAAGCGCCCACGCGACGTCTTCGTCGTTCTCACTGTACTGCCGCATGTGATCCGCGGCGATGTCCGCCGGGTCGACAACCCCGCCCTCGATGTCGACGTCCTCTTCCTCCTCGAGCATCTTCCGGCGCGCGATCTCCGCCTCGTCCTCCTGCACCGCCAGTCAGGGTTAGTCAACGCGCGAGGGACATGGAGCAGCGGAGGGACGGGCGTACGATGTCAAACTCATCCTCGTGCTCCTCGTACTCGACATTCTCGTCCACCTCCTCGAAGCCACCCGCGAACGCGCCCCAGCGCTCCTCCGTCGGACAGTGCCAGATGAGGATGTTCCCCAGGTTCGTCACGGAAGCTATCGCCGGCTTGTGCGGGTGCCACTGGCACGAGGCGTAGCGGACAGTGAGCTCCCTCGATGGTGAGGTATTATGGGAGAATACGAGATGCTCACATGGACGTATGTCAGGAGCTCGCGACCGCCGTCCAAAGTTGCTGCGAGGAGACCTTCCCTCCCTGTGTCCCAAATGTAGATCTTGTGTGACGCATCGTCGGCGGCACCTATATCGAGTTACAGTGTGAGTCTTCGCCGTAAATTAGGGAGGAATGGGTCACACCTCCGGCGAGCCATTCACCGTCCGGACTGTACGACATCGCGTGCCAGCCTACCTTGCTGACTGGGTCGTGAAAGCGATGTGTTGGTTCGAGCTCTTGCTCTATGTACTCGTTGTCGGCAGTTGGTGCGGGATATGCTGGTAAACTGAACTGCCTCAATACACGGTCTGAGGAGTTCGTGATCATCCGGCTGTGCTAGGCCATGAACTCAACCTGGAACTACTAGATATCATCATCGTGCAAGGTGACGCACCGTCCGGAAGCGGTAAACTCGAATCCTCGCATTATGCCAGCTCCCGATATCCGGTGCCGTGCAACCATCTGCATTCAGAGCCACTTCAGTCACTGAGGTGCTTGGGCATGTAGAAGTATGCCCACTGTCTTCGTTCGCGAGTTGAACACCAGCACATGACCTAACGTGGTTCCCAAGAAAATATGCTTCCCAGAGGGGTCAAAACGTGCCGCCGAGAACGCCGCTCTAAGGAACAGCATGAGCAAGATTGACAAAGAGGATAACGTAGGGGACATACCTTGTCCTACTGCTCTGTGCCTCATCGTCGCTGTCGTATTGTACCTCGCTCAGCTCGTACCGGCCGCGGTATTCCCTGCGCATGTCCACTAGGTACGCTTCTCCGCTACTGAGCAGAACCAGGACGATCTTGCTATCAACGCGGATGAGGACGCGGCATGTCTGGGATAGCAAACAAGGAGCACACCTATTCTTTGGTTGGAACGAGGCCGAGACGACAGGAACGTCGAAGCGGATCGTGGCCTGACGGCGCGGAGGGTCTGTGTCGGACGCGAGGTCCCATATGATGACATTCCAGTCCTTGGACGAAGTCAAGACATAACGCGAGTTCTGAGACCAGCTATGCGTCTTGAGACGTCTTTCAGCGCATATCAGATGAAAATGGACGCACTCGATACTCGTGATGCCCTTGACATGACCTTCCAGCCACCGCACGGGACCTCTCGTATCCAGATCCCATATTACGGCGAGTCCATCGTGTCGACCGGCCGCAACGTATTTTCCAGTGTTGTCATACTTGGCAATGTTCGCAACCGCATCCAGGGAGGTCTGTACGGCGGTGGGAAAGGGGGAGGTGAACAGGTCTGCATCTCTGTTCAGCCACTGCGTCCAGGGCCTTGAAGGTGAAGGACTAACTGACTTGCTACTGTCCTGTTCATTTTGTAGAGTATGCTTTGCTGCAGTAGCAAAATATTGCGTTTTCCCGTCTCACCAGCGACTGAATTTGGGACTCCTGTAATAAAGAAGGGAAGCGAAGCTTTGCAGCGGCGGGAGGTGGACAAGCGGAAGATGCGTAGACAGACGCCCGCGCGACGCGTTGAGACCGGTGGACGCGCTTCACGGCGTGGCGCTTGTTCCCGACAGCCACTGCTTGCATCTTGCTGAGCCTTGCTCGCCACGCCTCCCGACCAACTACGCGAGCCCTTGAGGGTACACCGAGCATATGTCTACGAAAGAGGATAACTCAGCGCAGGCATTAGCACGAGACCTGCGCGTACCGCCAGAGTTCGCGCGGTATGAAGATCATGCCGAGGCAGAGGTTATTGTGCGCCTCGAGCAGTGGAAGCAAAAGGCGTGCGACGTCCTGTCGACCCTCCGCTCGGCAGTACATTCGAGGGAGGCACTCTCAGCCCAAGCCCAGGCGGAGGTCGTCTATTCTGCTGCCGCATTCGACGGTGAAAGCCCGTGGGTGCTAGAAGCCAGCCGAACGACCGCACAAGGTGAGTGATCACTAACTCGCGTGGTGCATATTCGGCGCTGACCTGCACTTAGATATCCTGTCGGTGTTCGATGCACCAGGTACAGACTTGCTGGAACGAATTCTGCGCGACTTGGTCAAGCCGGTGTTCCTGCTCAACCCCCATCCGGAAATCAACATCGACACAGGGCGCAAGCTTCCTCGATCAGCGGGAGGGGCCTCAGGACATCTCGACTACCTAGAAGCACAGGAGTGGAAATCTCATCCCGAACTGTACAACGTCTTATCCTGGTGCCTACGGCATGTAGACGTATGACTGTCCTCCAATCACAAGCCTGTACGGTCATACTTACATCCTAGTCCAGAGCCGCGCCGTAGAGAGACTATGGCACCTGTTCATTCCACCGATTATGACCTATCTCGACGACTATCAAGCCCCATATAAGCTTCGGGGTGTGCATCTGGTATCAGAGCTTCTCACGCACGCACCTACCGCCCTGCTGCGCCGAACGGGCATGGACACCCTGCTCTCTGCCGTACGCCCTATTACTCTTGTCGAAGCTCGCAGCTCGCCGCACTCACACTCACCACACCCCAGTCTCTCAGGTCATGTCTCACGTTCCTGCACAGCACCGAGACGCCTGATCTCGTGCGCGCCGCGGTACCCACACACATACGGCTCACGACGGCGACCACGCCCGAGGGCTCGGCCGCACGCTTCGACCAGCTCTGCTCCTTGCTTGGCGATGGCATCGTTGGGAACCTCTGGGTATACGCGTCGCGCGATGCGGAGACGATCCACGCGTCCGTCGACGTCCTGCCCGAGCTTGTCCAGGCCCTCGGCATCGGCACGGTCCGTTTTCTGAAGGTCAGCCCCTCATACTCCTTCGCATTGCACAGATTGCTCACCATTCGCTGCCTAGGCATTGATCCCCCAGCTCGTCTTCCCGCTCGTCCCCGCACCGGAGAACGGCGCATCTACGCCCGACAAGCTCTCCTCAGCGCGCGCGCTGCTCTCCGTCATACGTGCGTGCGCGCCGCGCATCCACAAGTGGAGGGGCACCATCCTCGAGGCGGTGCTGAAGTGCTGGGTGGACCTCGCGGACCGCGCATGTCCCGACAAAGGTGTGTCTACCAATTCTGCGACCTTGCCGCCCTCCTGCTGATACCTGCCTCTCACCCCAGGGAGCTTGGCGCTGCAGAATGCGGTGCGGAGCGTGTGCGCTGTCCTCTTGGAGTCCTGCAGATCGAAGACTCCAGAGATCGACGTGAGTTGCGCACAATGCCCGGCTCACCAACCTCGCTCAGGCTCACTCTGTCCTTTATAGAACGAGCTGAGACGCATCACCGCACTGGACCCCCATGTGTTCAGTACACTGCTCGAGTCTTACACCGGCCTCGATGTGCCTGCGCAATGTAAGTCCAAAGCGCGCGCAACGATACCTCGGTCGGCGCTAACTGCAACTCACCCATAACATGAACGTCTACCATCTATGGACATACTCACTGTTCCACAGAGCGGATGGTTATACGATATCTTGAATCTGTCGCAATGCACTATGTATATTAGGCATCCTCGTCATGACCTTGGCAGTGGAGCACAGTGCTCAGGAACTATCTATCGACAACAGTCATTGCACTGAAAACGACGCACATCTATTACGAAATGAGTACTACAGTAAACATACATTGTACATTGTCAAGCTACCGTCCAGCCTGTCCACCCGAACACTCCAGATGTGGACATTTCTGTCCACATACCCACCATAACTGATCAACGTGTTGGTGCATGTACACCGAACCATGTCCGCACGTTCGCCCACTTGCATGACTTCCATATGAATGAAGTGCCATACCTGTCCACTTGTCAGCATGCACAGGGAGGGGAATCTCACCGGTCTCGCATCAGGAATGGTCACCGCTGATTCTGATTTGCAGGCAGCATTTGAACACTCGTCTTGTCGGTTTTCAGTGCCTTGTACTTGCAAACATTCAATGTAGAACAGTGAAGAGTACAGGACATTGCAGGCGGTACGGAAATGGAACTTGACAACTTGGGGGGTTTTGTGCTATTGGAGGAGTACGGAGTCCGAGGACGGGAAAAGGAGGAACTTGAGGATATGTAAGTCTTGCCGAAACGAGACCGCTGCGATGCCCTTCCGATTTGACACCTTGGCTTTGCCCTGAGCTTCCACGGTGGGCCACTCATGCCAATATATCAAAGCAGACCACAACAGTGAGACGTTGTAGACAGACAACGCACAGGTGCTTCACCAACGAGAGTCGGTATTGCCGTTGGCAGCGACCGCACTCGACGAGGGGCCGTCGTAGTCCCGAGCACGAGCCGGGCTACTACCCCGGGGAGGGCTCCTAGAATAGCTCCTGCGCCTTCTGTACTCCGGTGAGTACCGAGAGCGAGGAGGGGGACTGCGGCGTTCCCGCCAGTCCCGGTTGTCCCTGCCATAGTAATCGCGGTCCCGGTCGTCCCGATCGTAACGGCTGCTCCTGCTGTAAGGGTCACGGTCGCGGCGGTCACGGTCATCGTAGCGATCGTAACGATCATCGCGACCGGAGTAAGTATCACGACCACGACGACGCCGATGCCCCATGTACTCCCCCGGAGTGGGGGCGTGCGGACGGTCAGTGACGGAGTAGTCGACACGGATGCGACGCCCATTCAACTCCTGGGGACTTATGAGAGACGAAACATGGACTAGGAATATGCCACATACCACACCGTTGAGCTCCTTGATGCATCGCCCAGCCTCCTCCACCGTGGACATGGTGATGAAACCAAAGCCACGGGAGCGGTCAGACTACGAGGCATCATGTCAGCTCTGTTTCATGATGAGAAAGCAGGACTACTTACCCTCTGGTCATAAACGATGACCACCTTCTCCACATGTCCGAAGCGGCTGAACTCGTCGTCGAGGTCACGCTCCGTGGTCCGAATGCTCAGTCCAAACACCCCCAACACATTGGAGGGATTGGGCGCCTGCTAGGCCTAATTAGCACATGCCTGCCCGAAAGTAAACAGACAGAGCGGAGACTAACAATGGGCGCCTGGGGCGGACGGCGAGGGGCTGGGGGAGAACGCCGGTAGCTGGACGATCGCACAGGGCTCCGTGAACGAGAGCGACCCCTCGGAGGAGGAAGGTCACGGTCTCTGGATTCGGAGGGAGGTGCTGCGGCGGGCGGGGGCTCGGTGCTGTACGCCTCGTTGTAAGGATCAGCGGCAGGAGCAGCGTCGGCGTACTAGAGAGTGAGGTGGACACATATCGGTCAGAGAGCTTGTACAACGACAGAGAGAACGAGGACGGCGTCCGCGGCGGCGACGTGGCAGGCGACGCGACGCGTGGATAGGGCGACTCACCATGATGGTTGAACTGAGCAGGCGGTTTGTGCTTGTTTGGTCTAGGCGCGTCGCGCATTCCCAGTCCGCGACTCCCGTCAAACCTTATTTGGAGGTCATATACAGTACCCAGCCACCGCGTGCCACGGGCGTCCATTCTGTGTACTGAAGACGACCCCGAACCCGCAAGTCCCGGCAAGAGCAAGATGGTGAGCTCGCTATGCTGCCCGACGCGCTCAAACTCGGTCTGAATGTCGTTGGGCTGTAGGGTATCGACATTCAAAAGCACCACGTCAAGAAGGGCAACCGTACCGCCCCAAGAGCGAGGATCCCTACCTGCTCTTGCTGGTCAAGGTTCGCACAAACTCATTTTCTACCTGTACGTCTCACTCAACTGACGCACATGTCAGTTGTACCGTTTCCTCGCCCGTCGTACGGACTCGGCGTTCAACAAGGTCATTTATTATGAGGAATTGATGGAAAAGTCGTGAAACTGAACAGTTTGGTTCGTGTAGACCATCCTCCACCGTCTGTTCCTCTCCAAGACGAACCGCCCTCCTCTTTCCCTCTCTCGCATCGTCAAGGAGACCGAAAACGCACCCGACCGTGACTCCAAGATCATTGTCACCATTGGCACCGTGACGGATGACGTTCGCCTGCTGGAGGTTCCCAAGCTCAGTATCGCCGCCCTCCGCTTCACCCAGGCGGCCAAGGAGCGCATTCTGAAGGCTGGTGGCGAGGTCCTTACCCTTGACCAGCTTGCGCTCCGTGCACCTACTGGTTCCAACACGATCCTCCTCCGCGGCAAGAGGACCTCCCGTGAAGCCGTCAAGCACTTCGGCATGGGCCCCCACAAGCACAAGAAGCCCTACACGATCTCCAAGGGCCGCAAAGTATGTTTTGAAGCTTATACTGAAGTTCTCGAATCTCATGATTATCGTCATTCAGTTCGAGCGTGCCCGTGGTCGCCGAAAGTCCCGTGGCTTCAAGGTGTAAGCTGCTGTCCAAAATCGACGCGCAGTCGGTGGTACGCAACGGAAGCGGCAAAGAGCAGACAGAGCAGTCTGCTCTGCGTGGGGATAGATGGCGGTTTCACCTCCATGGATGCGCACAGGGTCGCCACTCCGATTGTTATGTTATACTCGCATCCTCACTCTCCATCATGTACGGCCTTGTACGGTTTACCATGCTTTCTTATCGCCTATGCATCCTCGAAAATCCTGCATGCACATCTCAGCGTCATAACCATCTTCTTCGATTGCCGCGATCGACGTGAAAGCGCTTGCAATATGTGGCTTGCATTTGAGTTTGCTTGTATGTAGGTGCTTCGGTCGAAATTAGTGTGGATCTGATGCATCTCTGGACTGGTCAGGCTGGGCGTTGGTCGACGTCGCTGTCGCATCATGAATCATGGACCACGTGATATACCTCCTGTACGACTGGCGACGCCTGGTATGTACTGTATCAGCTTTTAGGGTTACTAAATGGTCGCGGTGTCAGGGACAATATCAGTCAGGACATTGGCTAGGCGAGGACATACTCCGAATTCCCAGCTGTGCACGTGCTGTGCTGCCAAGTCTCGAACGCAGCGCACGGCTCAGCCAACGCCGTGACCCCTGGCAACTACTGCTCAACTTGACTAAACTCCCACCCCATGGCAATGCATAATCTCCCAGTAATTGCCGAGACGTCGATGGAGTGCTATATGCGAGAGGTCGGCTGTGGGTTGGTACGTGGCCTCGATTATGTGATGGTGGTGCACGGATGTGAATGGGTTATGGAAGCTGTCCCGAGTCGGGGATTGTGCACACAGGGGCGATCCTAGCACTGGCACGACTTGCAGCTCTGGAGGTCAAACGACGTACATTGCCTTTCCGGGAGCGAAGGTTCTGCGCCATATATATAGACCTACCATGCGTCTCTGTAGCAGACAATTCACTTCACGCAACAACTCGCCCCTCAAACCTACCCCTCCTCCATAGCAAAACATGACTCGTACCACCAAACTCGGAGGCACCGCCTCGGACGTCGTCGTCGCCAAAGTCATCGTGAGTGTTCGGCCAATTCTGAGGCATTGTGCACAAGTTAACGCGAGTTCCAGCACGGCTTGATGTCCATGTCGTGAGTGGTCAAGCCGCAAGGGGTTGTCGGGTTGTAGTCTAATCCCTATGCAAACCTCGGTAGCTGGGTACCCAAGCCCGCACCCGACGAACAAGCCTTCGAAGCTATTAAGGGCGGCATCGATGCCCTTCCTCCTGGCGTCAAGATGGTTCTCAACAGCGGTAAGCGCTAAATGCCCATCACCGGCCCCTGTGCTGACAAGCCCCGTGTGATCAGCCCAGTTCTATGGCGCAGGGTGGGGCACCGCTAACCTGGAGATGCTCTCCCGGTTCTTTGAGAAGTATCCTGACTATGCGGAGCGCGCATGGTTGATGGTCAAGGTACTGCTCCTCCGCTATTTTTCGCACAGCTCGCTCACCGGCGGTAACCCAGGGTGGATACAACCCGGACAAGCCGGGCCTAGACAACAGCCCAGAGAGCCTGCGCCGGAGCGTGGACATCAGCCTCAATGCGCTTCGCGGCAAGAAGACGATCGACTGTTTCCAGCCTGCTCGCGTCGACCCGAACTTCACAATCGAGGATACGGTGAAGACCCTCGTCGAGCTCAAGAATGAGGGCAAGTTCGGCCACATCGGGCTTTCCGAGGTCTCCGCCGCTACCATCAGGCGGGCCCACGCGGTGAGTCCAAGGTGAAAACGACGTACGGAGTGTCATGGCTGAGTGTGCTGCACAGGTTCACCCGATCGCCATCGTTGAGATTGAGATCAGCCCCACCTCCTACGAGGAGGAGACGAAGAAAGGTGCAACGGACAACCTTGATGTATCTGGCTCGTACTGACGACGACTTGTAGTCATTGCCACTGCCACCGAACTCGACATCGCAGTTGCAGGCTACTCGTGAGTTGAACCGATTCGTCAGGATACACTTGGCTGACTCCTCGTGCTTTCGTCCAGTCCTCTTGGCCATGGCTTGCTTACCGGGACCATCACCAAGCGGGAAGATATCGACCGTAAGTTCGCTCTGGTGTGCGGTGAGCTCTACGGCCCTTCTCACTGAGCGTTATTCTGCAGCGAATGACGTCCGCAGCCATATGAGTCGTTTCAAGGAGGAGGTGAGCATCCACTTCGCGGCATACAGATCAACCTCACTCAACAGTTGCTTCAAAGAACTTGCGCCACAACCTCGCGATCGCGGAGGCCATCAAATCGCTGGCTGCTAGGAAGGGCTGCACTCCCGCCCAGCTCTGCATTGCGTGGGTGGCCTCGCTGGGAGACAAGGTCTTGCCGCTTCCTGGCTCTGCGTGCGTACCTATCCTACGGGTTACAGGGAAAATCCTCTGACAGCGCATATATCGACCTTAGGCGCAAAGAACGCACCCTCGAGAACCTCGCCGGAGGGGACGTGATCCTCACGGAGGACGACAAGAAGGAAGTTGCTCACGTTCTCGAGACCCACCCAGTGAAGGGCGGCCGGTATGCCGATGGTGAGAATGAACAGCTGTGGGGATGAGTTGTTCTTCCGCACTCTAATTGTACGATACTAAGAGAGTTACGGCGAGTTGAGTTTTGTGTAGCGAGGTCTGGAATAATACTGAACCGTTCTTAATCGTCCGAATGCGTGAAGCGCCGGTCAGGGCTCCTAATGCGTAACTACCACCGGGCCATATACTACACTTATCATTTTGGTCTGTGGACGCGGTCCAGTTCGAGACACAAATAACGGATGCCATCACTCATCCTCCAAAGGCCTTCGCGGGGAGCCAGGGGATCAAGCCCGTATCCAACACATCAGCCTGGTGAGCGCATTACGGTGCATTGAACGCCAGAAACTCAGACAGGTCACTCTTCAAAGTCACTTCTATGGTCTGAACCACGTCCGAGTCAGTATCCCATGGTGTGTTGGTTTTGAGTTTTACACAGTTTCGACCCCTAAAAGCGCCGTGAGTGCCGTTTGCATTATCGACTCCATCAACATCGATGCACACTGAGGTGCACTACCCAGCGAGAACAACCCTGGCTTCGGAACAGCCTACCAACATCGCAAGTATTTCGTCGTCACTGCGATGGGTCAAAGTCAGTGTGCATTGGTCGAGGTGAGTGCCGGCCAGCAGCACTCCGAGTCTGCCCAGTTTACAAGCCCGTCTCTGTTTTGCACTGTAGGATACACAGATCCCGCTCCGCCTTTCGCGGGTATTGCCCAATCCCCGACGCGCCTCTACACTTTGACCCACGTCGGCCGCAGAAAAGCGGTGCCGATTTGCAGACCATGCCGTAAGTAGGTATCAAGCGGTGCTGTCGCTCATGCACGGCCTTTACGGGTGGAACCCACTCGGCCTCTCCCGCTCGCACGTTCTCTGGTGTCCCATGTCCATTGTCCACTCCGTTTTGAGACGTCGGGATTCGCGGGATTGTCGCGGTGCGTCGGACATGTCAAACCGAGCGCGCTGATGAACACTCATTCAACGCGTCGTATAAGCTACCATGCCTTCTAGATTCTACAGGACGCTTAGGAACAAACGGTGCGTTCGCAATCTTCAACCACACCGAGGCAGGGTTGATTAAGGCTCCTGCCAGCGATTCCAGTGGCCCAACTGCCGCATAACATGTACATTGCGGCCCCAGTCGCCCTCCGAACGGACATCCAGCACTGTCGCGCGACCGCATGGCACCTTCGAAGCGTCTACTTTACCTCGACTTCCGTGCCTGTTTCCCCGGTTGGCATGTCCCCGTGCCTCGACGATCCCTGCACGATTGGTCCGCCTCCGAGGTGGACGTCCACGGGCCAGACCCCGTGCGGGGAAAGAACCATCCGGCCATGCCTCGCTTCTTCCGCCAAAGGCACGTCTGCGCTCCCAGCGCGCTTCGCGAAGGCGCGGCGAGAACGACGGAGGGCACCCCCCTGGTACTGACGCCGAACCAATGCGGCGTGGCTCTACTGACACCGGGGGGGCACGAGCCGTCAAACAAGCGTAGATTGCGACCCGTACGGACGCTGGGGGGGGGATCGGGTCTGGACTCTACGCCCGTCTGCCCCTTGTATGCGGTGCAGCCGCAGCCTGACCAGAACTGCAGAATCACCGTGCTGTCGCCTTGAAGATGCCGTCGGGCGCGGTATCCGACGGGGGCGGGATATATTCTGCAACTCGCCGTCGGCTACACACGGGAAATGCACATCCGTGACTTCTAGCCCCTCGCGGACGATAGGTGGGCTGTGGAACGGCCGCCAGAATCGCACCGAACCCGGTCTTGACCAGACCAGTCGCGCCGCGTCGCAGACCACCACTGAAGGCTTTGTCTATCTCCTCCGATATCATGGGTCGCACGTCTTCCAGAGGAATCTCACACAGAAACGTTGTAACCTCGACCACACTTGGCACTCGCCTTGGCAGATCCGTTTGTGCACCCAAGCTTCGAAGCTACTTTCCGACGAAACGGACGCGCCGCGGCTGCACTCTGCTCAACCCGGCACGCGCGGATCGCATCGAGTCGATCCCAAAAGAGAAAAGCAGTGCACGTGGCGGGACATGTCCCAATGAGACGGGCAACGCCGTCGGGTGCGTTGGACGACCACGGCATGGCGCTCGGCTCACACGACGTCCGACTTTGGCTCGCCGCGCTCTAAATCGAGGCTCGCTGGCATCCCGGGGCCCGCTGAGAAGGCCTCGTGCTGTACGCTGCCGTACGAGCACCCGATCGAGTGCGGGATGTGCGACAGAGCGCGGGAACGCTACGCGCGCCATCGATAACCCAGCCGCGTGCGATGCCGCCACACCGCCCTCGCTGACGGCTTCGGAGACGGAACGAGCGACGGGCGCTCCGAAACATCCTACTCTTGACGAGTTTCAGTCGGAGGTCCTTCGTGCGTCTCAAGCATCCCGTTTCAGGCGTAGCTGGCGAATCGTACAACACCACACGAAGCTCACTGAGCCACCTTACCCGCGCATGCAGACAGGTCCGCGCAAGCACCCCCCCCTCCCCCCGCGCTCTCGAGCGACCTCGTCCGCGGCACACAGCCAGCTTTCCCGGACATCCTCCGCATCGGGCGTTGCCCCGCGCAGGCACGGCCCCACCGCGTCCTGCCCGCGTGCTTCGCGCTCCCACGCGAATCGAGGGTGCGCGCCGCATGCGCACGCGCCCCGCGTCCGGGCCCGGAGCCTATCGCGCGTCCGCGCGTGCCGTTATTTGTGCGGGCAGAGGAGGGAGCGGTACATGGGAGGGACCGCGCCGCGCACTCGGCGCGGGGGTGCTCACCACCCCCAGCGCTCAGCGCTGCCGGCCGCGTCGTACCCCGCGCTCACGCTTGCGCGGCGTTCTGCGTGGAACGCGCCCCAGCACGTGGGCGCGGTACGCCCCCCAGGCGCACATTTGACCCGCAGGCGGGCGATGGGGCGGACCGTACGGATGTCTGTGACTCGCGACCTGCGCACACTGACGACAAGATGGACGTGCGGCAGAGGGACAGAATGGAGTGCCGTTGCGCTAGCAGCCAGGGGCAGCGCGGAACGATCGCCGCGACGCCACCGGCGCTCACGCTACTCAGAGACTGCCCCGCGCACCCGCGCACGCACGCACGCACGCACACATACGCGGACGCTCCCGAGCCAAGTCGTCGTTCGCGTGCGCACTAAACGTCAACTTGGCCCCGGCGCGGTCTGACCACGGAACCCCAGCGCGACGCGCCACGGATCCTGGCCCCGTCGGCCGGTCGCCGCGCGCCCGTCGTAATCTGCGCGTGCTGACTGGGCCGGCCAGGAGGCTCGCGGCCGCGTTGTGGCGGAGCGCATACTGTGCGCTCCGCCGTGTAGCGCGGCGGCGGCGCGGACGGATCCGAGCCGCACTCTCTAGGCTTCCCCGCACTGCCCCGCATCTTCAGTTCTGTTTGAGAGGCCGACGTCGCGCGGTGGCCTTCGGGGTACGTACGCAGGACGTGTCGAGCCCGCTCCCACCGGGGCCGACGCAGGCAGCGGTGGGATGATCGCTCTCGGCTTCGATAGTGTCGGGCAGCTGGTGTCGAGCAGATATTGTGAAAGCTAGAAACGGACGAGTGGAGCGGCGAGGCAGGGGGACTGACACACAGAAGGTAGATGGGTGCAATGGCCACCAGGCCCAGGGACGGCCGGTGAATTCGACAGATGGGGCGGGTAGCCTCGCAGATTGTGGAGACTTCGCGATCGCGCCTCCGGAGGAGACCAAAGCGCGGATTCCAGCCTGGGCCGTTCGCATGGAGGGGGCGAGTGCGTGCGGAGGCGGCCACGGCGAGGAGCGTGGTCCGCGATGCTGCGTGGGCAATCTCGCATTCATCTGCAGCGAAGTGCACACCTTCGCGGTTCGAGCTCGAAGTTCGAAGTGCCCGGGGAGGGTGACGCGTGCCCGGGAGGAGCGAGGGACGATCGCTCACGCGCACGCACGGCGAACGCCCGCGTTCATTTCGATAGGTGGAATGAAGCGCACGATCAGATTGCACGCCTATCGCAGCTTAAAGGAGTGACGGCATGGGCGTCGCGCGCGCCGGCTGCGACAGTGTCGTATTGTCAGCTGCGAAGGGGCATGGCAGATAGATGGTGTAAATCAGGACCCGGGCATGACATGTTCTGCTGGACGATGGACAATGGATTGCGTACACGTAAAACGTATGACATTACACAAACAGCTTCTATGACCAATGTTGAGTGGTTATCAAATGACGCCAGGTTCAACATACCGGGCTTCAAAGCAATGGGTTTTGTCATGAAGGAGTCTCTGTCTCATGTCGGCCAATCTATTGAGGGTTGTATCCGAGTCCTGTGCAAATGGATCCAATTGAAGCATCGCGCATGTGTATGTACAGGCGTTCAAGGCGGCTGTAACAGGCACCATGAAAGACATGAGACGCCCCGGACCCAGGTTGCTGGGATGACGGTGGGAGGCCGGCCGCCAGAGCAGAATCAAGCGTGTCCATGACGTCTCGATGCAGGCGGACATGAGCGCGTAGTGAGAACGAGGACGAGATACCGTTCGCTGGGGGTGTGCCGATGTATCGAAAGACGCACATGTACATGAAATAGAGGGCTGACGAGGAAGTTAAGACGGAGCGGAAGGGGAAGAAAGTGATCACGGGAGGGAGAGACAGAAGAGCGGATCAAAAGAAGAGGATCGATGGCAGCCTTGTGGCAGAGGTCGAACGTTCTGCTGGAAATTGTGACGGTGCCAACGCAACTGTGCACAGAAATCAGATACGGCGCGAGACGGAAGAGACTGGAGGAGGTAGCGCAGCCAGCGAGCGGGTGTGGATTCCATACGGAGAGGAACGCAGACCGAGCTCGGAGACAGACACGCCACGACGGGCTTGCGGTGGGCGTGCGTGTGACGGGAACATGCCGAAAGTTTGCAGACAAGGTTTGAGTGAAAAAGGACCGGCCGAGGCTCGATCACGCGAGAGACGTCGGGGTGAAGATGAACCGAAAGAGGGCAAGCTGGCTGTTCACATCAGTGCCGTGGGGCGAGAACGCGTCGAGGGCAGGGCGACCGGGCGACATGAGGCGGAGGCTGCAGAGGACGGGAGGCCAGAGCGGGAGCTGTGCGCGGGCGATGACAGGGACACGGCGGGGGCGGGCGTGTCGGGCGTGAGCTTTGTATCGCGGGCGAGACGGGAAGAGGGCGACGGAACCTACTCCACCGCGACGGTGCTCTGGGCGGGGTCCTGCAGAGGTGGCAGGGGGCGTTTTCGGAGGATGGTTTGAGCTCCGCTGATGGAATGGTGTACATAACGACGTCAGCGTTCGTCATTAGGCTCAGGGGGCGATTGGTGATTTCACGACTCTGCTCTCGTCGTCATCCTCTCCCGAGCTGCTTCCCTTAGAGTCGAACGTCATGAGCTCTCCAGGCCTCACCCACAGCCCACAGCGCACGAACGAAAGCCAGAGCGGGCAGGACAAGTCCTCGGCCAACGTCATCCCCCCGCCCTCCGCTGCAGACGCCCCGCCGTCGCCAGCAAACGCCGCCTCTCCCCAGCTCTCCCAGTCCGCCCAGCCCCAGCGTCCGCCCTCCTCCCAGCAGCGCCCGCCCCCAAAGGCCAACCGGAGCAACTTCGACCTCGAGCCCAACCCGTTCGAGCAGTCCTTTGCTCGGCCCTCAAACGACTCTTCCCTCCGCACCCACCAGAAGAGCCCTGACTCGGCCACCCGTTCCTCCGCCTCCCGCTCCTCCCATGATGAGTCCCGTCCCGCCTCCAAGGCCGCCGACCGCGACGACAGCGCAAAACCCACTCTCCCTCCCATAGAGGCCCTCAACTCCCCGTCCGATCCTGCGTACGCATGGGGCTTTTCCTCTGCCGGTCTCTCCAATTCCCTCAGGTCCGGGCCCCTCTCGCCCGCCATGCTCGCCGGTCCCCAGCCAAACTCCAACAACGATCAGCCCCTCCCCGCCTTTGACCCCTCCACCTTCCGCACTGGGCTCACCCCCCGTACTGGCCTCACTCCGGGCACGGGTCTCACACCCATCATCGGCTCCGTCTTCCCTCCGCCCTCGCCCGGCACCGCTGCTTGGCTGAACATGATGGGCTCTAACGGTGCTCCCTCTCTCTCTAATGTTGCCACGATCACCCCCAACACCCTCTCTGCTATCACCGGCGCCCTTCCAGCGGCCACTCACCACAACACCTCCCCGACGAACCCATCGCCCCTATCGATGTCGCACACTGCGACCTACGGTGCCCAGAACCGAACCGATCCCCCCGCTTCCGCCGCGGGCACCTATGTCACTACTGCTGTCGAGGCTGCTACCAACTCGACAAACGGCCTCTTCCTCCTTTCTCAGGCCCACCAGGAGCTTACTAAGCGGGAGCAGGCGCAGGCCGCTGCTGCCAGTGCCCAACCAAACGTCCAGGTTCCTGCACCTGTCAATGGAAAGAGAGGTACCAAGCGCAAGAGCACATACGACGGATCCCCCGTCGCCGACAGTCCGGAGCTTGCACCCCAGCAACCCGCTGCGAAGGGCGCATCCAAGCGCACCCGCTCAAGTACGACCGCTAGCGCGAGCACCACCAGTCGGAACAAGCGTGGGCAATCGGAAAGCATAGGGGAGGAGGAAGAGGAAGAGGAGGATGACTTTATGCAGCAGACGGCACCAGCATCCAACGCTGGAGGCAAGAAGGGCGGTGCGAACCAACAGAAGAAGCCAGAGACGGAAGAGGAAAAGCGGAGAAATTTCCTCGAGCGCAACCGACAAGGTAGGTAGCGTCGTGGGTTCCGTCCCTTGTACTCTGACATCCAACACTTTCGTCAGCTGCGCTCAAATGCCGTCAACGAAAGAAGGCTTGGTTGGCACAGCTGCAGGCGAAGGTCGAATACCTCACGAACGAGAACGAGCGGCTGACGTCTGCCCTTGTTGCGTCTCGAGAAGAGATCGCCCGCCTCTCCGCATTAGTTGGAGCTGCTTCCGTCGGCCAACCCGTACCCCTTCCAGTCTCGGGCGCTGGCACGAGCCTCAGCGTCGGAGCGGGGGTCAACGTCGGTACGTCCGTCAACGGCGTTGGCGCAGGAGTCGGCGCCGGTGGGCCCCCGGTCAGCGTTAACGTCAGCTTGCCCCCACCAGGCAAGAGCGCAGTCGCCATGGTCGGAGGCGGCGGACGGGGCTACGGGTACTAGACGACCCCGCCCTTGTCTTGACGTCGACCCCCGTCCCGCCCTGCCCCAACCGCGAGGACGGCCGCTGTGCGCTCCCCATATAGAGGAGAATTCTTCCCGCTTGGGTCGACGGGTGCGGATGGGAGTGGTGTGCAGGCGTTAGCCCGCGCTGAGGGATGTCGGTGCGGGAGGCCCAAAACACGCCGGCCGGATCCCCACGGATGGTGCTCGCGCGTTGTGCTCACGGACTCGGACTTCTCATGGTGTCGAGATGTTGTACATGCTGTTGTACAGTGTAGGATGTAGCGACGGTGCTTGGTGCTCGGTGCTCGAGGTAGACCGCGAGGGTGATATGGAGGATGTAGGGGGATGACTGCAACCGCGAGCAGGCTCCGTATGAAGTACATTAACGTATCATGAGTATTGAGATATATAGCACACACATGTTCTAGTAAACCGCTGCCGTCGTCGTATACGTACGTTGCCCGTCTCCTCTTGTTTTCCTCCTATATCTCTCTATACAATGCCATGCAGCATCTTCTTGATATGAATTCGAATATGACAGTCAATATCGACACTCTTGCTGGGAGAGAGATCGACATGACGTCGACGAGTCTTGCTCAGGGAACGCGCATCTCAGGTCCTGATCGGCGATCGTGCGCGGAAGGCGTTGACGACCGTGCTAGCAGTGCACACGACGTCATCGCGACCCTTCAGCTTCGCACCGTAAGCAGGTCGATCTTGAGCGTTCTGCCCGCCCGCCCGTCGGCGGCGGCGGCGACGACGACGACGGTCTTCTGTGACGGGTCAGTACGATGCATGTCCGCGGCCGGGTTCCCGGTTCGGGATCGGTGCGTCCTCGTCAGTGCTGTAGCCGCTTGTGTGTCCATGTCGGCGGGCGGGTGCGTATGGTATGGCCCTTCGGAACCGCGCAGAGCTCCGAATTGCGATGTGTATCGCCGTGCGACGCGGACTGTTGGGAACGCTAGGTGCGCGGGCGAAGGTATATTTTCCGACGGTGGCCATACTTGTCACGCATGATGCGAGCGCTGTGTTTGGTTCGGACTTTGGGTTATGCATCACTGCGTGAACGACCAAGGTCGAGGGGTTACTCGACGTGAGGATATCTTGGATAGGCTATGCAGCAGAAGACAGCGCGAACGAAGCAGTTGAGTAGCAGAATGAGACGCAATGGGTCGTTTAAATCGCCAAGGGTCCGCACGATGTTGGCAGGCCAAACCTGTGCTACGCGAGCCGGATGTGCAGTGGCTTTCGTAGCCGGGGGTTGCGACACCAAGTAGCCGGCGACGCGCGATGATATCAGAACGCCAGGTTTGGCTACGTCGCCCCATGAACTTGACTCAAATGGCCCACCATGTTTGCTCTGCTTTTCAATCTCCGCTGATCGCGTATCACACCTGCGTACTTGCCGACGCCCGCCGTCCGGCGTCTGTCGCGCGCCCTCGCGCTCTCCCCGCGCGCCCTCTCGCGCGAGGTCGCGCGGGCCCTTCTCCTCGCGCACCCGCGCGCAAAATGCAGGTATTTATCTTGCAATATTCATTGATCAAGCGCCCACGTTTCGCGCACGCACCGCACCCAGTGCTCGTGAAGTACATATTTACAAATAACTACAAAGGTTCGCAATGTTCCCGATACCTATGACCGTAAGTATCGGATGCGACTGGCTCATTGCGCCGACGCGCGTTCATACGAGGCATCGTTCGGCGCGCCTCTGCATATTCAACTGCACGTGTCCACTTGAGGATCCCGCTTGGCTGTGTCTTCGCTAGCTGTGCATAGCGCGGATCCGACTTCCTGGGATGTTCCTTAACGAGAGCAAGAGCGCGCGACAAGAAACCCGACGAGGCTTCAGGTGTCAGGGTCTCCAGAATTGTCCGGAATCCTTGATGCAGACGCCGAAGGCATGCAGCTTCTTTTCAACATGGCAGGTTGTCCAGCTCCTTTTCAATATGGCAGATTGTCGATCAATGAATATCGCAAGATACATACATACATAATGCGCGCGGGCGCGCGAGGAGAAGGGCCCGCGCGACCTCGCGCGAGAGGGCGCGCGGGGAGGGCGCGAGGGCGCGCGACAGACGCCGGACGGCGGGCGTCGGCAAGTACGCAGGTGTGATACGCGATCAGCGGAGATTGAAAAGCAGAGCAAACATGGTGGGCCATTTGAGTCAAGTGCCCCATGACGTCGCGCGCACTGCTACTTTGCCCATCCTACCTCGCCCACAACGATATTTTGGCCATCTGCGTAGCGTGTTCCCGGTTCATTCCCGTTCTCGCGCTCTCATTCGCGCTTGATACATCTTGACTTCCAACCCCCACCATCCTGTTCTTGATTGAGCCTGTCCGCAACCGTCCAGCTGTCTCCGCCTCTCGCCTCCCAGCTCGGTGTCGCTGTGGTTTATCACCAGAATCGCCCCTCGGCTGCCTCGCAAGGTTGCTAAATGCCTCTGGACTCCATACTCTTTACTCACACCTGCCGACAACGTTGCTGCTGGCCTTCGGGATGGCAACGCGCTCAGAACCATGCAGGGTCTCTTGAGTGAGAACTACCACAATCAAGCTTTCACGGGAGAGTACACCGGTCCGTATTCCTCGGCAGCCAATGCATGTATAACTGGTGAGTTCAAACACCCAATTTCTGAGGTTCAAGGAGTACACATCTCTCAAGTCAGTCACACCCCGCCCTGGACCCGAATACCATACACTAGGCTCGCTGGTGGTATGTGGGTGGGGCCATACTAGCGGGGCATCAGTTTGCTCCATCTGTGGCAGGACGGAGTAGGCAGCATGGCATATGCATAGATTCTGTAGGGTATCAGAGATAGTAGATATACAATGAAGATTCTGGTCCGTGTATGAATTGTGCGTGTGATGTTGAGCATCGAAGCGTGAATGTGGATATGGGGGTCGGGTACAGGTACTTGCCCAATGATATCCTGCATAGATCAAAGTCGCAACACCCGGCCACTCCACGTCGACTGCTTAAGCTGCGTCTGATGGACGCCGCAATCTGACAGTCGCTGAAGCATGCTCCATATAGTAGCGCCCTTCAGCGACGCTTGCAGTATCCATCAGATCCTGAGGGTAGCATGCATCTGCTACTTCTGTACTTCACGCAGTGTATGCGAACCCGCTTGCGTAGCTCAGGTGGATGGGCTTGATCATGCTCAAGGGGCGCGTTCGGCCGCCCACGCGCGGTTTCATGATGCATAAACCCTCGTGAGTGCAGAGTCGTTGGATTGACGTATATAAGTCTCGTACTCGCCAGTCCATCCCGAGAGGCCCATCCAGGCCTATCACCGACCCGCCGCGCCGCGGTAGTCGGTGCATGACTAGGTTTTGAGTCGGGGGACCACGCGGACACAGTGAGCATGAGGAGTCGTGGTACAGTGTGTGCAGAGGCGCTTCATTGACATGGTGGGCTGGTCGGGCGAGACCGATTGGATGCGCCGGGAGGGGGGCACACCATGGAAGCGCTTAGCACTTGATAGTAGTTGACCTCAGCCGTTGGCGGTATGCGAGAGACTGCTATTTCGGGGACCTTGGCCTCACTCCGGAGTTGCGCGACGGTGGCCTACGCAGCGGGACACGATGGATGGCGACAGGAACCTATAAGGCAAGGAGGGGCTTGAGTGTCGTCACTGTAGGCCGGGAGAGGTGACGGTACTTGGAGGCTCGAACACTGTTGAAGGGTGGCATGCGGCAGGACTAGGAAAGGATTAGCAGTCAACGTGTACGTCGTCCTACAAGCAATGTCCCAACAGCGTGAGTGTCTGTCAGGCCGCATGTCGTGCGCAACCGCGGTCTACGGCGCATACGCCATTTGTCTAGCAACGTTCCCGCCCAACTCCCTGGGGTTTCCCATCGCGAGGCCGGGTCCGTTGACGATGGCGCGAGACCGCGGAAACATCACCTGGGGCGTGTCGGTGCGTTATCGTCCGCTACAATGCGCGTAGGATCCCGCTCCGGAGGTCTGTATTGGTGTGCAGGCCGAGCCGGGGCAGCCGGGGCGCGTGGCCGGTGCCATTCACAGGAAGCCTGGCAGTGTCGCACGATGCGGCGTTGCGCGATATGCCTGAACGACGAGGGTTAGTATGGTGAGCATGCTCCCGCCCACGAGTAGCTATATGAGTGGCCCTCTCCGGTGCGACTCCGGACAATCGGGTAGTTCTAGTGGCTTGTGTAGGGTCACAGACTCAGAGAAGACACGAACTCTGTAGAGATCCCGCACTACCAACAGCGGACTAGCTTCCATGAAACACAGAGTTGACTATCGGCTTTCTTGCAGCTATTGGTGAGGATGATCTGTTCATTGACGAGAGAGCAGCGAGTGCGATCTGGCCAGCATTGGGGGGAACATCGAGGAAATTGATTTGCACAGCATCGGCGCCAACGTCAGCCACGCGGGGGGCTCGCGCTAGGCGTGGGCCGTGGGGCGTGGGGCGTGGGCCGTGTGGGCCGGCGAGCAGCGGGAGGCGTGCCATGGTTCTCGACATCGACCACTTTCTCTGGGTATATGCGCCCATTCTTAGTGCGAAAATTCCCAGCGATTCCCCGCCGACGTCGTGACGGCCGATGCCCAAGCCCACCCTCCTCCAGACCATCCTCGGCAAGCCCTCGCAGACGTACTACCACCCCGCCGAGCGCGACTACCACTCCACGAAAGACGAGCTGATCAGGATCGCCCACGCCACGAAGGTCCTCCCGGGCCACCTCAGCTGCTCCGAGTCCGGCCTCGACAGCTCAACGCCGGGGAACTCCGACTCTGAGCAGCACCCCAATCCTCCGCCACCCGTGCCGGCGCAAGACCGCCCGCCCGCAGTGTCTGCAAAACCGTTGTCGGATGGGGCGACCAGCGGGAGAGCGCAGGGGACGGTGGCCTCGCGGCGAAGTGCCACGGTGAGTACTTCCCGTCGTACGCTGTGGGCTTCACTGCATGTCGGGGTTCCATGTTGGAGGGTTCGCGCACCCTGCGCGGACAGTGTCTTTCGGCACACCCACCTTAGTAGACTCTACAACCGAGTGTAGAGTCTGTCTACGCCAGTGGGGGAACTCAATTTCGGCCAGATGCTGCGGCCGGTACGGTGGTCGCGCGGTGTGCGGGCATAGGCCTATCCCGCTCAACGAATGTGGCGGGTGTCGGGGCATGCTCGAGCGTCGTGCCTGCACTTCGAACGTCTGCCTAGGGGAGACTCAGTCCCCGTATGGACCTCTGACATGCAGTGGTGATTCGAGCCGTTCGGGACGAGCAAGGGCTTATCATCTTTTCCATATGGCCGTCGGCCGGAATAGCACAAGCGGTCTCTTATCCACTCTATCGCGTCATCATCCTCTTTCGCATCATTCAAGACCGCCGAGCCCGACCGTCCAGCCTCCCTCTCCGAACCTCATCACGCCCGCGCGCCGTCCTCTGTGTCCGTCTCTGTGAACTCCTCCGCGCGGCAGTCGCGCTCGAGCAGGACGTTCACGCCCAGCAGCAGAGGCAACGAGGGCGACGCAGAAGATAGCACCGACGACGAGGCCGACGAAGGCACGGACGTCTTCTATACCCCACGCTCGTCCGTGGTCTCCTCCCCACGCATGTCCCGAACTTCGACCGCGGCCATGCTCGAACCGCAGGCGCTGGCATCCGCCTTGCTCCCTCTCCGTTCCAAGCTGTCCGCTACCGCCCTGAAGGCCCCCGCCGTGCCTGACACCACAGACTCCAACCCCGTTTCGCGCACACCGTCAGGGTCCTCGATCTCGTCCGTGGCGTCGACGACGAGCGGGGGTGACGACACTCCCTCTGTGTTCTCATCACCAACACAGACGGCGTCAACACGCCTGACGACACCCGCGAACTCGGATCGAGGCGCGCAGCCACCGGAGGAAGGCATAGAGGCCTTCACGATCGCATCCAGTTCGCGACCCCGTCCAAGCTCATCTGGAGGGAAGTCCACCTCCTCGTCGGCATCTACTCGCTCCAGTGCGAGCACCGTGCGAAAGCGTTCACGCGAAGAGGCGCGAAAGCTGACTTACACGGACGAAGACTGGGCGGAGGACGTGCGATGGCTCGCGCCGCCAAAGATGCCGGCCGCTTCTGGCTCCTCGTCGTCAACACGGAGGCATTCAAGGGTGATCCCCCCCGACTTCCAACTACCCCCCCCTTTGGAGCTCGGTGGGTCAAGTACCTATCCGACTCCTCCAGCTCCTCGAAGACCTGGCAGTTCACGGACCAAGGGCGACCGTAGAAGTAAACGTTCACGACATTCGCGAGGAAGAATGTCTGCGCTGTGGGAAGAAGACGAGAGCGAAGAGTGTAGCACCGGCGTGAGCAGCACCGAACCAAGCCGGGCTTCCACGCCAATCTTGGATACCCCGCCACAGTCCCTCCCGCCGTCGCCTCTGGCGAAGGCCACCACACTCCCTCCAGAATCGCAAGATGACAACCCCCCTTCAGAATCGACACACGAAAGTACGCCTGACGCACGATTGCAGAAGTACGCGCGTGGCCATCGGAGCACGCTCTCCACGACAACATCACTGTTTCGCCCTGGCGGCTCGTCTTCCGCGCATTTACCCACTCATCCTCTCCCAACACCGTTCCCAGCCCCTTCCTCGTCTACTTCCAATGGCGGCTACACTGGGCTGACACTACCCCACGCGGGTTACTCAAATGCGAAGGGCAAGACCACCGCGGAAGGCCATGTCGACCTCGTGCGCGCAGGCATCGCGCAGAGCAGCATGTGCACCATCGAGGTCATCCGTGGCGTAGCCGCGACCATCTCCTCCGGCACGTCGCCGATACCCTTACCACATCCCAAATCCCGCAGCCGGTCGTTCTCCATCTCGCTGGGGCGTTCGTTTTCACTCAGCTTGCGGCCGAAGAGGCGGGATACCGCAACCCCGGCCCATCTGCAGGGTAGCCTGCCGCTCCCCGTGGCATTCACCGCCCATGTCTCGCCCCCGACGTACGTGCCGGAGTCGCACGTCCTGGTACAGGTTCATGCCGTCGGGCTCGATACGCTCGATTCCCTCATCGTACATGAGAAGTCTGGTATGAGCGGGGGCGGCGGGCATAGCGGCAGCAAAGGTATAGGGGGCGGTAAGGCGGGCTTCATTCCAGGAAGAAGCTTCGTGGGAAAGGTCGTGGAGTGTGGTTGGGCAGTGAGTGCGGAGGTGTGCAAGCGAGGGGAGTGGGTGATTGGGCTGCTGGACGTCAGAAAGGTAAGTACGTTGTATTATATACCTCTCTCCCCAAGCCAGACCTCTGCCGTCTCCGCCCCGTCCACCCGTGTCGTGTAGCTTTGGGCACGAACTGATCAGACGTGGGCACAGTGCGGCGCACTCGCTGAATTCATCGTCGTCGAGCGCCATCGCGTCCACCGTGTGCCACAACCCCGTGCGCGCAGCGCCTCGCTCTTCCCTCCTCGCCGCCGCGCACACATCCGCAGCGCATCTCTCCCGGCCAACGGGAGTGCGTTGGCCTACGCATCGTCGCCGCTCGCACCCGCTCCGCTTACAGTCGAGGAGCTCGCACTCCTCCCGCTCTGTGGCGTGCCTGCGCACCGCGCTGTCCGTACCTTCACAGACGTCCTCGCTCCGCCTGTGAACAGGTCTCCGAACTCGACTGCCAAACCGGACGTCCGGGCGCTCGTCCTCCAAGGGCACGATGGCGCAGGCGCGCTTGCGGTGCAAATGCTCGGGCGCAGAGGTGTCCGTATATGCGTCCAAGTCCCGGAGTCCGCGATGTATGACTCGCATGAAGAGGAACACGCAGGTACAGGTATCAGCACCCGTGTCTCCCCGTCCAAGAACAAAGGCAAGGGCAAGGCTGGCGTGGTCTCCAGGCGCGAGCAGGTCGAGGCGCGGCTGCGTGCATGGGGCGCTGAGGACATTTGCGTCGGAGAGCCGCTTGACGTGCTGCGCAGGTTCGCCGAAGAGGGACAATCGTTCGACGCGATCCTTGACACCGTCGGCGGCGTCCAGATCTGGGAAGCGTCCCAGCGCCTGCTCACGATGGACTGGACAGACGCCGCGGGCCGCTCGTCGCTCTCCCTTGCCTCGCGCTCCGAGGTCAAGCTCAATGGGAACGGGAACGGCCACAGCGTTGGCGGGTACGACTCCAGCACGGAGCACGCCGACGCGGGCGCGCACCGGCCAAGCAAGCTGAAGGGCAAGGTCGTCTCGCACGCGCAGTTCACTACCCTCGTCGGCGACACGCCGCAGCGCGCGGTGCCGACCGCGCAGGACAACCTCCGCTCAGGCCTGCGCTCGCTCCGGCGCTCGATGTCGACCTCGGGCGCACCCCACAAGTCCTCGCCCGCGGCGCTCGGCCGGAGCGCGGGCGCGGCGCCCAAGTCGAAGCGCGTCGTTGGCTACGCGTGGGTCAGCGTCGCGGCCGACGTCGACTTCGAGGGCGAGGACGTGCGCGACTCGCTCGGCGCCGTCGTGCGCATGGCCGAGGGCGGCTGGCTCCGGCCGTGGGTCGGCGGCGCTCCTGCAGGTGCCGGCGCGGGCACGGGCCCGGATGAGGGCAAGGTGGTCCCGTTCGAGAGGGCCCCGGAGGTGTTCAGGCGGGGCATCGTCGTTCCGCTAGGCGTGCTGGCCGACGGCGGGACGTGCGCGGTCAAGATCGTGGAGTGAAGCGAGTGCGAATGTACAGATAAGACGCTGCATCACCGGAAAGACATTGTTGGATACATGCCCTCATTATCACCCTAATGTCGAGATCATCGGTTTGTTTCGTCCCTAGAGCTTGGAGGATTCCGGATTGGCTGGCCTCGAGTTGTATGTATATGTACATGGTCTACGGACCACGCTCTCTTTACCGTCTAGTACTCACCACCCTCACCTTCCCTCCCACCATGCTCGGTAATGTGCGGAGCACCGAGCACAAGGACCTTGCGCCCAAGCTCGTGATCTACATATAGAGCCACGGATTTACGATCACAACCATACTTGGCAGAACGGCGGACAGCAGGATAGCTACACGAAGTAACGCGGGTCTACGATGTGCATGAGCCGTTCACCCCCGAACAAATGAAACGCGATCTTGACACCTTACTCAGAAGAACTGCTTAAAGTCGTACGCGACTTCACCCTCCTTCGCAGCAGAGGCCGCGCCCGCCTTCTTGCCCGCGGCCGAGTTCGCGACCCTCTTCGTGACCGCGGGCTTCGCGGTCGCCGCTGGGGCCGCCTTCTTCAGCGCGGACGCCTTCGCAGGCTTTTTCGCGGCCTTGTTCTCAGAGGCCTTGGCTGCCTTGGCTTTCGCTGCACCCTTCGCACCAGCGGCGGAGCGCGCCTGCTTCGTGCCCTTGGGCTCGGCCGCGAACGCGACCTTTTTCGCGGGCCGAGCGAGCGCCGCCGCCTTCGCTGCGCCGCGCTTGCGCTTCCCGCTCGGTGGAGACGGGGGCGCGTCCTCGTCCAGTTCGTCCACCTCCTCATCCTCGTCCTCGTCCTCGTCCTCTTCGCCGTCGCTCGCGTACGACTCTACGCTCGCGCCGTCGTCGAGCTCGACGTCGTCCGTCTCGTCCAGCCCGGCGCCCTCCTCCTCGTCTGCCTCGTCGCCCTCGTCCTCCCATGCGACGGAGTACGACGCATCGAGCGGCGTCTTGCGCGTCTCGATTGCGCCCGCGCGGAGCTTGACGAGTCCGCCGGCCTTGCGGAGCTCCTTGCGCGTGGAGAGCTTCGAGAGAACGGACTCGTCCTTCGTGTACACCTCGGCGAGAGAGGGGTCGGGAGAGGTAGTGGTGTCGGCTGAAGGGGAGGAAGGGACGGTGTACCGTGCAAACTTGCCACTGCTCCAGTCACGGAGGACTAGGCGTGCCGCACCAGCGAGATCTGGGTCGCCTTTCTGTATAGGGCGACGTCCTCCAGTGAGCAGCGTGGTTGGTAGCAGAAGTGGTGAATCGTACCTTCTTCATGTAGCCGTTGGCACGTGCCACGCCTGCGAGGAACGCATTCGAGTCGCCTTCTGTGAAGATTGGCAGGTTGTATAAAAGCATCAGGTCCTCCCGGTTTGCGCGAGAAACAATCTCGGACACTGGGATTGTTGATGTTAACGCTCGTGCAAGGAACACAGACAACAAGGAGCGAATACTCACTGACTGGGGAGGGGTCCTTGAGCCTCTCCATGCGGCCTCTGGTTCGTAGCAGGACGTCTCTTGCACGTGCACGAGCTGCGTCCTCCTCAGACGCATCTTCGGCATACACCCACGAGAGCCCAGGTGTGTCGATGAGCCGCACTTGCTTGCCATCAAGTTCCAAAGTGACCTCTTGTGGGTGCGTCGTCGTCGTGGGGAAATCGGGGGAGGTGGAGGTGAGATTATACGTAGGCAATACAGCTCTCCTCAGCAGCGAGTTCACGACGGAACTCTTGCCCACCTGCACAGATGATCAACAACAATGCGCCTATTGCTCTGAGTAAATTTTACGCACATTCGTGACACCGACGATGGCCACCGTAAGCGGCTTTTCGTCCTTCTTTTCGTCCGCCCAAGTCTTGAGGAGAGCAAACGCAGCGTCCAGTCCCCACGCGTCGTCGGGACGTTCCTTGCCCTTTCCCTTGACCGATACCGGAGGCGCGGGCAAGCACGCAGAAGCCGACCTGAAGAGTACCGTCGGGTAGTCCTTCCTAAGCGTTGCGGCCCAAGCCTCCACAGCCTCCTTAGGGCATGCGTCTGCAAAGGCACATGCCACACATCAGCGGGGAACGTCCAGACACCGGGAGAAATCCCGAGAGTTCAAACAAGGTGAGATTACGCACCGACTTTGTTCAGTACCAGCAGTACCCGCTTCCCGTCCTCACGCGCGACCTCCTCTACATGGGCACTGCGCGCGGCCAAAGGGTCCCGCGCGTCGAGCACCTCGAGCACGACGTCCGCCGCATCCAGGACCGCCTTCAGGTTGGGCAAGTCCGGGTTCACGAGCATCGGCGCATCCTCCACGCCCGCCTCACCCTCGTCCTCTTCGCCCGCCGACTCGTCTGCGTCCTGTTGCACGGGGCGAGAAGAAGCGGTGAGGGCGCGCACGCCGTCAAACGCGCTGGCGTCGTCTTCATCCCCTGTGGCATCGGAGGCGTCGCCGGCCTGTGCTGCCTTGGCGGCCTTCTTCTCTTCCTTGCGGCGCTGCTTCTCCTCCGCAGCCTTCGTGTCCCCAATAAGAAGACCGCACTTGGGACCTGCATGAAGAAGTAGCGAGACGCACCTGCCGCCGCTGCTCCGCAACCTCCGCGAGGATCTGGTCCTTGTAAGGGAACGCGTTCGGGATGCCCGGGTCCTTCGGCTCTGCTCCCGCACGACACGGTCAGCGCCATCTAAACAGACACAGCTGCATCGCAGACGGAACGAGACGCACTGCTCTTCTTGGGCGGGTTCTTCTTCGCCTGGCGCCGCTGCTTGCGGTGCGACTCCTGCACCTTTTTATGGATCTTCGCGCGCTGGGCGAGCGTGCCCCGCCGGCTCGTCTCTGTCAACGCCTCCGTCAGTCGACCACATGCGAGGCATCCCCCTGTATTGTGCTCACTTTTTCGTATGCGAGGCATGGCACGCGAAGGGGTCTGAAGAGGTTCTGGAGGGAACGAAGCAGATCGAGTGCAGCCCGTGAGCGCTGAGCCGGCGGCCCGACAACTTTGCTGCAAAGCAGGCGCGCGGACCCCGTCCATTTTTGGCAAGTGCTCAAGAACGTGAACAATGTCTCCGGTGGTCAATAATTGTCCGTCCGTGAGGCTTTGACGGCGTATGCACACAACGATACTCCACACATATTTCACTCAATAATCAGCTAAAAACTAGCTTCCTGCGTACCTGCAGCCAAGCAAAGTCCCATTGCTTTTCTCGCGCCCTAATGTGAAGATTGATACTACTCTAGTAGGAGTGCACGTATGAACATATCATTCAATCTTAGGGCTACAAGGCATGACGCGTGATGTACTCCTCTGCATCCCAAGTGCAGAGCTTCACCAAATTCCTGGAATTGATGTACGATCAGAACGGAAAGTTGGTCTTCTTGTCGTTCTCCTTCACCAACCCCTGCCCAATCTGCTCCTGGTGGCACTGATCCAGCAGCGGTAAGATGCCCTCGAACGCATCGCGCGCCTTGTACCTGCATACCAACATGACATATCAGGATCTTGCACCTCTGAACGCGTACAGAAAGACAAGTTGCGCACCGCGCGACGTCTTCAGGCCAGCTACGAATCGCGCTCGCGATGCGCCCGGGCACGCCCGGCTCGCGCACCAGCTCCTCAAACGGGGTCTGGTACACCCTGATCGTGAACACAATCGCGCCCGTGCGCGGCAGCCTGCGGAGCGTCTGCCGCTCCGTGCGGAGGCGCACCGTGCGCGCCGTCGCCGGCGTCTCCGTCCTCGACGCCGGGAAGATGCTCTCCCCATCCGCGTCGCGCGGTGTGGGGTCGCGCTGGTCGTGGACAAACTTTGCGCGCTCGAACGCGTTTGAGTCCTCGCTGCCGTTCATCGTCTCCGACCACGCGAGCTCGTCCGGGTCGCGCGCGAGGAGCGAGCCGGGCGCGGGTGCGGGCATGCGCGCCGCGGGCTCCTGCACGAGCTGCACCGCGTAGTTGTTCCGGATCACGGGCTTGTCGAGCGGGAGCCGCCGGAAGTAGCGGTCCATGCTCGTTTGTAGCTTGGTTTGATCTGGTGGTGTAGGGTGTCAATGATCGCGGTGCGGGTTGGAGCCTGGAGGGGAGATGGTGCGCACATTGTGGGACGTTACCAGAGAGGTGGATGTCTTCGAGCGGCATACCCATCTTGTCCTCTAACCTCCATGACCCTGATTGCTTGCGGTCAGTACTTCACGTTTCCTGATACTTGTCCTGGTCACTCACCTGCTATCACAACAGCCCCGGCTTGTAGATAGTACCGCCCGTCCGTGCCTTCCAGCATAAGTGTGAAGTCCTCCTGGATTCTGCTCCCCGCGTGAGCCAGAAAGAGAACTGCACACAAATGAAGTACCCACAGCATCCGTGCAACCTTGAGAGGTTCGCTTTTCTCCAAATCGTACGTCTCGTCGAATGGAATCAGCGTGATAGTCCATATCTTCCCCTCCCCGTACCACCCGTTCTCGTCCGGGTTTTCCGACACGGGCTTCCTCGTAACGCGGTAGGCGTCCGGATGGCGCCTCGAGAGGTACTCCGCGATCTCGTACATCAGTTCCTCCGCTGTTTCCGCAAACACCTGTGAGCCTCCCCCGTACCAGGAGGTCGCAAGCGCGAGTGCGGCATACCTGCAGCGTGCCCAGATGGGACGATCCCAGGCTGCTCCGGGTGCACAATGACAAGCCGGTCCCCGCGGGTGCGGATCCGGTGGTCGGCCACGCGGTGGAACTGCGGGAACTCGCGGTCGAGCTCGAGCCACTCGTCCCACGGCATGGAGCGGATGCCCATGGTCACACTGCCAAGACATCGGGGTCAGTCATAACCATCCCCCTGAGGAAGGAGTACGAACTGGTAGTCGCCCCACTTGAACGGGCGGTACGGGATGGGCTTGACGTTCGAGAAGTGCTCTTCGCTGGGATCCAAGCGGGGGTAGTCAAAATGCACTGGGTCCCAGTCTGTACAGAACGCAGGTTTGGATCTCAGTCCCAATCCAGCCCGTATTAACGTTTGGTATCACTAACCTCCCGGCTGCCTGTCTTTCTCAGACGCCTTGATGAATTGTGTTGTAAGCTGGGGAGCAGTGTTCGCGGCGGCCTGCCTGCGCTTCACTCCTGCGCGTATCACAAGGAGCAGTAGTACGAGCACGAATGCTCCGATAGCAGGCAGAGCTCGCTCCGATGCGAGGACAGATACGATGGACATAAGTGATCTTGGTTCGAGGGGCGAGTCCGAGAATTCGGCAGAGAGTTCACGCCACCCGATAGCAGAAGAGTCCAAGGGCCGCAAGTCAACCTCACGGCACTGAAAAGTGGGAGGTTTAGAAGTGCACAACGGATCACAGACCGAGCGCGCTCGTCCACTAGATATACCCCGCGGCGCAGCATTCACATGAGGCGGAGATACGGGCAGCAGGAAGACGAGGAGCTCCGTCTCTACTTCTATCGGCGGCCAGGATGATAGCAGCGCGATTTATCTGTGGGGGCAGTCAAGCTAGCAGTTGGCGCGGAAGGCTGTCAGCAGACAACTCGATACGTACGTGCCACGACCGCATAGCGATCAGAGGCCGGCAGTGGGGTTTGTATCACCATATAACGCGAAATTGAGTGCCTGGACGGCCTATTGGCGGCGTCCGCACAGAAAATGTCAAACAATCTGTGTGGAGGCAAGAACATCCCAGCTGGGGCGAGCGGTAGTATACAGGATAGCTTATCAGACCGTGAGCATTCCCTGTGGTAAAGGAAGGAGGTACGTACTTACTGATGGGCGAGTGACCACCGGATGGGAGAATGCTGTGAGATAAAGACCTGTTGGCCTCTAGGAAGCGTTCGGAGTTTCGGAGAAGCCCGGGAATCCCGGCGCGGATACACTTTGAAGGAGATGTTGGCGCGCTTCGTAACACCTGGGGTGGTGTGTGCAGAGGGAGTGCAGGGAGAGACTTTCAGAGGGCCTATATCAAGTCGATGTGTGCGATTGTGGTGGGCAGTACTCCTATGAATGTGTGCATCACCATACAGCGAGCAGGCGTCGAAGGGCCCAACGATATCGACAAGCAGAAAGCTGATGGCCCACAGCTGCGCATACCGGCGCGGCACTAGCTCATCGGGTCGAACCAATGCGAGGGGCAGGGCCTGTCCTTTCGTAGAGCAGCCGTTCTCCCGATAGGAGGATCGAATAGGGAACTCCACGTGAGAGACGATCAAACCTCGCCACACGACGGATGGGGTGTCAGAGAAGCGTCGTCGCCGGAGAGCGAGTAGGGAGACCACGTGTCGTGGATACCCAAAGAGGCAACTGAACTACCGTTTGGGGCGCTTTACGGCAAGCCGGCTCTCCAGCGCTCAGCTGCGTATACGCTCGATGCTGTTCTTCCTCATCCGCCGCCTCCATCGCACAACCTCCCAACGCGCGCACACGCGCGCATGCATTGTTGTCAGAGCCAAGCAGCTGGAAGTCATGAACCCACTGCGAAATGCGCGGACACTGGCCCGGCACTATGTGCCATCCCGTCACTGCCGGTATACCACCGGGGAGGTAAGTGCAGAACAGCGCGGCCAACGTTGTCGACGGGCGAACTGGTGGACTTTACACATCCTTGCTGATGCACACTTCTCAGCACTGTCGGACTCATCTGTGGCGTAAACGTGAGGCGAGCAAAGAAGCCTGGTGCGGACGTCTGACATGTAACACTGCACCCGCCGCTCGAGTGGGTGTTCCGAGCCCCGAAGTATTGAAGAGTGCCACACGATCGGGACCAGCCTCGGCCTAGCGCAACATCAAACGCTTCGGAGGCCGCTTGTGCTCTTCTCGTTGCCATCCGTCGCCGGACGGCGACTGATGTGAGTCTTTTCTTCTTTTCTGCCTCTCCCGCCGCCGCTCAGAATAAGCAACAGTGTTTCCTGCTGCGCAGTGGTCGGGTCTCTCGCTTTTCAGGCACGGGCGGAGGGAACCCCGCCGGTCGCTCATGTCCGCCACACGACGCGTCCCGCAACGCGCACGCATCAATGGGTGGCTATGACATACCCGCACTTGGCCACGCAGCGCGCTGGCGGTGGTGGCGCTGTAGCTGCTGTCAGGGTCGACGCCTGATCCCCGGGGAATCAGCATATATGATGCAGCACGCGGACTACTGCCGGCCACCTTCGCGACCCTTTGTTCGAACCCCAAGTTTCAACAGCTCCTATGCTGCTAGCAGTTCTCGTCGGGGCAGTCTCTGTATTCTTCGTGCTCGCTCTGGTCGGCCCGAAGCGGTCACACCCGTCTCCTCCTGGTCCGAAACCTCTTCCGGTCGTCGGGAACATATTTGACTTGACATCTCATGAGCTATGGGTACGTGTAGCTGGGTGGGCAAAGACATACGGTGCGTCTCACCCTTGGTGCGATCTTTGTAACACATTTGGAACTCATCCAACAGGTGGTACCGTATATCTCCATGTCTTCGGCCAGGGACTCCTCTTCCTGAACACACAGGAAGCGGCAACGGACCTTCTCGAAAAGCGAGGTGCCATCTACTCTGACAAGCCTCCCCTGGTGATGGCTGGTGATCTGTGAGTACGTCACTCTGCCCCTTCTGTGCTTGGACTGACGTGGATCGTAGTTGTGGCTGCGAGAACATGGTGCGCGTCTTCCGGGCAGAATCGCCACAGGTTCCACCAAGCGATCCTCACGTCCGCAACCACTTTCCCACAGGTTGCGTTCACCCGATACGGCGACAAGTCGCGCCGGCAGCGCCGTCTCATGCAGAAAGCGCTCGGTCCTAGCGCGATCCCGTCCTACCACCCGCTGCTTGAGATCGAGGCGCAGGCGTTGCTGAAACGCTTCCTCGACGAGCCCGCGAACTTCGAGGGCCACATCCGCAGGTAACCACAGCGACCCCGATGTTCCCGGGATCCTGGCTTCGTACGCTGACACCTGTCTAGATACGCCGGGAGCCTGGTGCTGCTGGTCGTCTACGGCCACCGCGTGACGTCGAACAATGACGCGCTGTTGGATTTGGCCGAGGAGAGCGTCGACATCTTGTCCAATCGGATTGCGTCGGGGGGCGGGATCTGGCCCGTCGACGTCTTCCCTTTCTGTGTGTACCGGCGGCCTCGACACCGTGACAGCGGCGCGCTAACAATGCCGCGTGGTAGTGAAACACTTGCCGTTGTGGTTCCCGGGCGCTGGGTTCAGGCGCAGTGCGATGCAGTGGAAGGCAAAGATGGAAGAGTTTGTCGACAGACCCTTCGAGGGCGTCAAGGCGCGCATGGTAAGTGCCGCACCCGCGCAAGCGTATGTTCCCTTTTGAACTGGTTATTGTGACAGACAGAGGGCACCGCTGTGCGATCCTTCTGCACAGTACTCCTGGAAGAGGGGATTGGCGAGAAAGAAGAGAACAAGCAACTCGATTTCGACGTTCGGTGGACGGCGAACTCGATGTATGGAGGTGCGATCCTCTCTCCTATGTTCTTCCTCTGTGCAATCTGTTAACTCGTTGTGCTCGTTGACCAGCGGGCATGGAGACGGTATTTGACACACCACAACTCGCATAGCGTCTGCTCACTCCTGACGCGCGGCTCGGACACGCACAGACCATGACCGCCATCCGGTACTTCCTCCTCTTGATGGAGCTCCATCCCGAGGTTGCCGCCAAGGCGAGACAGGAGATCGACGCTGTGGTTGGTCCGAACCGCCTCCCTACGTTCGCCGATAGACCGTTCTTGCCATACACCGACGCAATCATGAAGGAGTGCCTGCGCTGGGGCACGCCAGTTCCGCTAGGTGAGCCGCGCTGCCTGATGCCTACAGATATATCGTATAGACTAACTGACAAATACGCTGCCGTGATGCAGGGCTGCCTCATAGGCTGATGGAAGACGACGTCTATAACGGCATGTTCATACCGCGAGGGACGCTGGTATTCGCGAATAACTGGTACGTTTGCGCTCTACCATCCCTCATGGAAGGCATGGATGTCGCGTGGCACACACTAACGCGAACGCACAGGCAAATGAGCCGCGATCCGACCATATTCCCCGACCCCGAGGCGTTCAACCCGGACCGGTACATGGAGCCCGTGGAGCCCGCGCTCGCCGCCAAGCGCGACCCCGCCGGCTTCGTCTTTGGGTTTGGCAGGAGGTGCGCCTTGACCACTCTATCGCGCCCCTCTGTTCGCTTGCGCGGGATTAACGGGTTTGCGCAGACGGTGCCCGGGCCTGCACCTGCTCGAGTCGTCGTTCTGGATCGTGGCGGCGAGCGTGCTCGCGACGCTCGACGTGCGCAAGGAGCGCGACGAGCGCGGGCGTGAGGTCGAGCCCGCGATCGTGTTCGACAACGCCGTGTTCAGGTGCGTGCGTTCCTGCTCGCGCCGGTGGACCGTTGGACTCACCAGCACGTTTGTGTCCACAGGTCGCCAAACGCGTTCCCGTGCGCGATTGAGCCGCGGTCGAGCGGGGCGGCGCGGCTGATCAATACTACTGTGTCGCTGAATGCTTGACTTATACCATTTGCTTGAACGCCTCAAAGTTGAGCGTACACGCGCGCGTCTGAAGACGTGGTTTGTGAAGGAACGGTGTCCAACCATCCGTGAACACCCTCTTCTCCGCTACGCAGGTGAGTCCTGTGTAGCTGCTGACTTCGCGGGCCAGGTTATCGAGAAACCTGTATCGCACACAGTTCTCCCAAGTAACGCCTCTCCGCGTTCCGCGAACGCGAGCTCACGGCCGCCCGAGACAACACAACCAGTCGCATTGATTCTGAGCTGCGCAATTCGTGAGTGCATGCACGCCATACCATTCACAGACACACGCCATCCCAAGCCAAGGCACGTCCGTGCATGCGTCACTCTCGCCTCCGTCGCAGTGCGCAAGTGAAAGGGAAGCCCCGATCAGCACAGGCCTGCACAAACCACGGCGCGCGCCATCTATGGGCTAGCACCAGCTCAGCGCTGCACACGTTCGAGGCCCTGTCACTCCTGGGGCTCGCAGTGCGGGGTCGGGCGGCGCGCGATCGCGCAGGCGATCGTCCGTGCCTCCCGACGCCACGACCGCGCCACGCGGAAAGCTTGAAGTGTGTCCGTGCGCCGTGCGGCGGTGCGCTAATAGCGACGCCTCTGACGCACTCCTCCAGGCTCCCGCCCGGCGGGCCGTGGCGTCCGACCACCAGCGGTGACGATCGGCGCACCCGCTCCCCGGGGATGCCCAAGCTAAGCCCAGCAATCTTCGACGGAGGTTCCCCCGAGTGTCCCCGAACCTCCAACTGCGGCTGCCTTGGTTGCGCGCGGCGGAGAGACGGCGGGGGACTCCGACATGGTCGCGCTTGCTTTGCAATCTCGAGCTGTGACCATACCGCGCGTCTCGACGGTACGAATCCACTCCGGGACGTACGGGCGTGCGCGAAGAACCAGGCGTCGGTTCCCTTCGCAACCTGGAAGGGCAGCCGGGAACGGGCAGCAGTAGTTAGTGCTGCCGCGATGCGAGGTAGAGGTCACCTCAAGGGGTCGGAGTTCATCAATTGATGCACCTCGAGGTCGGTCAAGGTGACCTTGGAGTCATCACGTGAGCTTCCCAGAGCCTGGCGGGATGGCAGTCGACACTATCGGGGGCAACGCAGACACTGTGGATAGTCTAGTAGGGGTATGCGAACTGTACATGGGGTATCGTAGTGAGCTGTGGCAATTCAATTCACAGGGGATAATTCATCTAGGAGCTTTATGAGCTCGTCAAAGCGCCCTTCCCGAACCATCTCTGGCAACTGCTCAGGAGACACCGCAACATCTAGCAAATCCTCTGCATGCGCCAGCAGATCCTGGTCAATCAGAGCACACTCGAGCTGTGCCTGTCTCAACGCATATTTCAAGACTTGAAATACCTCCATCATGGCTGCATCTAGTCCAGTCCGCCGGAGCATGTCCGTCCCTTTGCTCGACGAGAACATGCCCTCACATGGCACGCTCGACGCAGGAACAGGCAGGATGTCGAGCATGGCGTGGAACATGTATGGGTAGTCTTTGGCATGCTTCTATACCAACTGTAGTATTGTCTCAAGTCTTTATAAGAAGTAGATGCACCTGCCAGAAACGGAGGAGATCCACCCGTCGGTCCTGAAGAGAATCCTGCTTATACCTGCTCAATTCAGAGGTCCGCAGCACCAATGACATCGAGACGAGAGCGAGACTGAGGATGAGCGAGGGATGGTGGTAGGACGCGATGAGCAAACACGGCGCGTACACCGCGTCGCATAACGTGACGTCTTTGCGCGTAGAATAGACGCCCATCAAGAGCGGTCCGAACGGTCCTTGGAGCTCTGCCCGCCTTGATGTCACCTCGGGGTGACCTTGGAGTTTACCTTGGAGTGACCTTGACTTGTTTGCCGAGATGCCGGTCAAGGCAAGGTGCACATTGCTCCAAGGTCACCTCGCATCGCGGCAGCACTATCTATTCGTGATAAAAAACCAGTCAAGGTGCATCAAGGTGCCTCACGCTGCTGCAAGGCAAGGTCGCTCCAAGGCGGGGTTTTTCTCAAACTCCGCTGCCTTCAACTGACCTCTACCTTGCCTCGCGGCAGCACTACCGCCCGGCGGTGCGGCGCACTCGATCCGGACGACCGCGCACCCCGACTGCGCAAGAGGTAGGAAGCTTGAGGTAAGTGAGGAGGAGAAGGACACAGCCTCCCGGGCGTGCGAACCGGGCCCAGGACCGAACGCGACGAAAGACAGGCGTTGTTCGACCCCGTACAGTATGTACCGGACAGCTGGCGCCGCGATGCGCAAGCTTCGCGTCCGGGCGCGGGGCCGGGCTTGCGACGCGAACTCAGCGACGCTACGATCCCGGCGTGACAGCTGTTATCAAATCGATAGGCCCCTCGCGAAAACGTCGCACTTAGGCAATTCGAGCGGAGTTTTTTGATTTGATCGCACACGCCTGCCCAATATGGCAGGGGCCTACACTGCTGCTCGCCAATCTCATCTTGCCCTCAGGTTGCCCTCTCATCCTCGTCTCTGCATCTCAGGCTGTCCTCATGCGGTGCCATATTTCTAAAGAACTCAAGGATCTTGCGCTCAAGATGTCTCTTGTGCACGGCCTTCCCGATAAGAAGATCAAGCGGTATACTGGTATCAGCATCCGAGCTCTGAAGCGTCTCTTGTCATCCTGTGCTACCTCCAGGATGAACTCGGTGGGAATGAGCTTGTTGGGCATGCTTTTGTCACAAAGTGGCCCTACCAGCAAGGTATTTGCATTTCTTCCCTAACATTTACTCGCATTAACTTGCCCAGGCTATGTGGGATGGGTTACTCAGCTCATCGTCGACATCAAGCAGCGCCGCCGATTCATTGCGACCAGCATGCTCCAGCAGCTCCGTCATCAGACTTGGTTCAACGATGTCACAGCCATGGGCATGGTCTCCTCCCATCCCGCGGCTTGCAACGCCCTTTGCAAGCTCCTGAGTGAGTTGCTCATGTACGTTCTGTTCTCACGCTGACCGGGTCCTGTGAAGATGGCGACACCCGTGACGTTGACCTTGCCTACATCCGCGAGCACGCTAGTGCCGTGCTGCAGTGCTCTACTGTCCAGTATCTGAAGGGGGCGCAGCTTCGTGGGGCATTCCTCGGCGAGGAGGGCGGCTCGTTCTCTGCCTTCACTGGATTCTTCGTCGACCATCATGAGCCCCTGCAGGTTCTTCAGACCTATATGAGTAGAGACCGGTGGTCCTTTGGGGATCTCCTCAATGGGCATGAGTTTTTGATTCTCGTCCCTGTTCCTGTCCCTTCCTCCTCTGACATCGATTTCTAGTGTAGGCTAGCATGCTCGGGGCATTGTCATTTGGTATCTGTGGTCTCGCGGAATAGCTCGGAATGGCTCGGAATAGCTCGGAATAGCTCGGAATTTTTTGGATTGTGCACATCACTAAATTGGATCTCTGCTGGAATTGACCTGTGTGCGATTTTTTCGTGAGGGGCCTATCAATTTGAGAACAGCTGGAACATCAACGGTCGGGAGTGCGGGACGGCGGCACCCAGTGCGGCCTTTCCCCTCCGGATCCTCTTGATGCACAATTTGTTTACCGGCCTTCAAGTAGGCGCTCGGCACGCGTTCTCTACTCGGACACGGTCATGTGACGCTTACCGCACGTTCAAGCCCCCTGTCTGTTCGGTGTGCCTTCCTGAGTATCATTCGCGCGTATGTTGCGAGCATGGGTAATCGACATCATATGTTACACCGACATCACTCCATGCGTGCATGCGGATACGATGCACGCACGAAGTGCTCCCACAGACCGGCCTCGGGGATAATCATGCAATCACTCTCCCGGCCTCCCACCTTCTCCCACACCTCTCAGGCCCTTCTCACGCGCGGGGGTCCGCGCGACGGGGTGGGTTTTAAGCGACGTGCGTACGTACATATGTACGCGGGAGCCGGTCTGGCCACTACGCCACTAGCAAGGAGCAAGGAGCCCTGGCGAGACATGCCAATACTTACACGCAGCTTGCAACGCTCCAAGGGGGAGGGCACGGTGGGGCGGGGATCTGTATTGCATTCCTGTCTAGCAAGCAACTGTGATCCCCACTGCAGTCCCCGACTTTCCCAACAGACCTCTGATCAGCCTCGCGCGCAGGCCAGACCCCGACCTCCGCGCTGGGCCTGACCACCGGCCCAACTTCGCTCGATCACGGAGGCTCGTGCACAGGAGCCCGTGCGAGAGCGCGTGTGCACTGTATGTGCGCGCCCCGATCGATCCCTGGACGGAGGGCGGGTCAGCAGGGCAGCGGACATCGCCCGCGTCGCACGCAGAACGCGCAGCGAGGGGTGCCCACGGCGCCCCCGCGCGGACGGATAAGCGCGCCTCCCCGCGCGGTCCTTGGGCAGCGGACGTCCGTTCGGCCTCCGCGCGCGAGGGCGCGCAAGCGGCGATTGCGCAGGCCCGGCCTGAGGCGGTCACGCGCGCGCACGTCACGGCAACTGCGCCGCCCTCGCCGCTCTCGCGCGCGGGGTCAAAGAGGGGACACGCGATGGCCACATCGTCGGGGGAGTGGACGAACAAAGAGGGCCCGTCTCAAGGAGCGGGCTCTCCCCCGCCATCCGTCGGGCCGCGCGGTTTGCGAGCAAGGCGGCGGTCGCGCGTGGGTGGGCGTCCAGGCACAGTGCGGCCGGGCGGAGGCGCGCGGAGTGCCAACAGACGTGCGGCGCAGAAACTGAGTGAGGGGCTGCCGGGCGGGACAGGGTGGTGTGCATACTACGCTGAATGGGCCCGTTGCGCGGGGAGGGCGGCGGACTGACGGTGGGAGAGGCTGAGGATGGGCAGGTCCAGCACCGCGGATGAATCAGCAGCGGACGTACCTGCTTCTGTTCGTACAGTTGTATGCATGACCTGCGCTATACATGCGGTTGCTCCGCTGTCAGCACTCGCTACAGGGACGCACAATTGGATGGATGGCTGCGCGCGCCGCTTGCAATCGGCGTGCCACGGAAGGGAGCCTGCGCATGTTGGTGCTCTCTCCGACCGGGGCCTCGACCGCGTCAGGGACAGGACGCACGCCTCATGGAGACGGCAGGCGTCCATCGCGAGTGCTATTGCGGCGCATCCCTTCGCTGAATGGCGGGAGATGAACGGCTCCCCGGGCAGCGCGCGGGCCGGGCGGGCCGGGCTGCGGGGAGAAGGAGGGGAGCTGTCGCGCGCTGATACACGAGCACTCGCAGTGCGCCCGAGGATGGGAGGGCTGACGTCCGCGCACGGGTACAGTCGCGCCTGGGTTCGCGATCTATGAGCCCATGCACCAAGGCGGCTGCGGGCTGGGAGCGCGGAGAACAAAGAAGGAGAGACGATCGCAGGAGATAGAAGTTGGACAACCGAGCGGTCGGAGACTCACGGAGGCGAGGCAGATGGCTGGCCAGGGGTATGTTCTCGCGGTGGGCTGCAAGCTACCGGCGGATTATGCGAGTTCCACATAGCACCCACCGCGCGGAAGACCGGCGGCTTTTGCAGCTTTGTGGCGGCCGCCTCTGATCGGGCTCGAGTCTGCAGGCGATGTTGACATGGAAACACGGGCATCGAACCTAGAGACATGAGGCTATGAGACGTGGTCGGCGTTCGTCATACTGTCGGAGTCGAGACGCACAATGCTGCACTCGCATATCGACGGCGCACATTGGCAGACGGCCATGGAAGCGAAGCGGCGAGTCTGGTATGGAAGGCGCGTCCGCGAGACGAGAACATACGCGCCGGAATGGACTGAGCTGGGCCGGCGCGTGTGCACGGCTGCCGGGAACGTCTATTTAAGAGGTGTGCAGGATCAGAGGGCATCACCGACAGAACCGCTGACACATGTGGTCTGGGCGAGACTGATGTACATGCAGGACACGGCAGAGTATGTACTGCCATAGCCTAGCCCCGGGACACGCGCAGGGGCAGAAGCGCATCCTCGCCCACTGTAAAAGGAGAGCACCGAGGACAGGCTCGGAATAGGCAAGATAGGCCGGCGCAGATCAGCGTCATTGAGGTGGATGACGGCCGGGGATTGGACACGGCGTCGGAGGAAGTGGTCGGGACAGAGGGGGAAGTCGAAGGTCGATTTGGCGGAGGGCGATGGGGAGCTGGGCAGGACGGGAACCGTGCGGACCATCCCATCAGGCGGGCGAGAAGGACCGAGGGAGTGAGGACGAGCCGGCGTCGTGGGCGCGGGCCCTGGTAGCGTGCCTTTTCCTAAACGGTGCGCATTCGTTCGTGTCGCAATGGCTTTCGGGTGGCACGATCTGGACGTGTATGTATGATGCATTCCGACTGCTGGAACAAGACAAGCGCAGCTATCTGCGGGGAAACAGGGCGGAACGTGAGACTAGCGCATCCGGCCTATCTTGTGCATGCGGGGCACGTATGTGCGAGCGCGCGTCCACACCGAGGGAGGCGTGTGTCGAGCACGACGTGGAGATGTCGTCGGCGGCGTGAAGAGGTGCGAAGGCCGGGGGGGATGAAAGGAAGAAAAGGCGGCAAGGGCGGCGCAGAAGGCGGCGGGAGAAGGCGCCGCCTCAGTGCGGGGAAATCCTTCTAGACGCCCGAGCACCGCCTGTTCTCGGAACGTCCCTTCCGGATGCGGTAGCCGGACCGGGCCGGGATTGAGATTTCTTTGAGGGATCGGGAAGTACTTGAGCGCACTCTCCGCATCCGCCTCTCTCCCTCTGCCCCCTCCCTCACCCCTGCTTTATCAACATCCCCCACCCCCGCACCCCGCATCCGCAATCATGTCCGCCTCCGTCGACGACCTCGTCGCGTCTCTCAACGCCAACCACATCGGCCAGGAAGCGATCGAGCTCGCTGCTCTCCAGGTGCGTACCCGCCGGCTCATTAAGCCACGCCAGCCCTCACGCATCCTCCCTGCAGGCACAGCTCTCGCAGACCCTCCTCCATCAGTCTCTTTCCAGCCCCATCCCTTTCAACAGCCCTCGCGGAGCTCCTGTGACCACGCCTGTATCCCGTACGCCGTCTTCGAGCATCTCTTGGGATACCGGCGACGCCACTTGGGGTCCCCGGAGTAGCGCTTCGGGCACAAAGATGCGCTGCTCGATTGACGAAGGCCAACTCGAGTCCGACGACATGGACGAGGACGAGCGCATGGTCGAAGACCTCCTCTTCACCCCCACGTCTCCCGCGAGCCCATCCGCCTCGTTCTCGCGCGCGCCACCCCCGCCGGCCACGTCCCCGACCCCGTCTTCGGCGCTCCGCCAGCGAAAAGTGAGCCTCTCGATGCACATGATTCCGCTCGAGCACTCGCACCACGACCTGCCGTCTCCGAACACGTCGCTGTTCACCACGACGGACCCGTTCTACCTCGCCTCGCTCCAGAGCGCGCACGCGCCGTCGACGTCGGTGTTCGCACAGGCGGGCCGCCCGTCCGCGCACTCTCCCTTCCTCTCACACTCTCACCACCACCACCATCACCACCACATGCAGTCTATGTATGCGGGTTTCGGGCACGGGTACCAATCCGTCGCGCCAGATGTTCAGCCGCACAACATGTTCGCGCCGACCGCGACGTTTAGCGCGTGAGCGTCACCGCTCACAACACACGCACCACTCCCCTCTCATCATCACGCAACTGTACCACAATTGTATCATACCCAGCACAGCAAGATCACATACACTGCCCTAGGGATGCTTCCCTCAGGGCCGAAATCATCACGGCGGTGCAGCGCGCGGCTCTGTGTATATCAATGGCGGAAGCCAAGGACGTCGACTGAACGCGGCGATGCCGGGGACACGCGCAGCGGACTGGGGTCATCTGGGGCAGCCGTCCATGTCGTAGACACGAGCGCGTTGCGGTGCGGGGCGGTGCGAAGTTGCAGCAGGCTCTACAAGCGAGGCAGCTGATCCCTTCCGGGCGGCTAGCCGCGCACCGCTGATCCCGGCGCCACGGCAGTATGGAGAGCAGGAGGAGTCTCGCGCGCATCCTGGGCCTCGCGTCTTCCCCGGCTCCTTGGCTCTTCGCGCGTCCCCCCTCTCCTCCCTCCGTGCGGTGCCCGGTCTCCACACTTCCCCCGTACCTCCGCCCCTCTCCGTCCGTCCGTCTCGTGTCATCGAACGTTCCTCCTTTCCGGGTTTCGGGTTCTGGATGTTGACCGGGCGCTGGCTGAGCGCTGACGCTGTCGCGAACTGCGCGTACTCTGCCTAACGTACTCTGCTCGAAAAGATGCGCTACGCGTGTGCGCCCACGTTGTTCCACGCACTCTACGCTTAGGTACTGTCGGCTCGGACGCTTCGAATGCCCTGATTTTCCCACTTGCCGCTTCCTGCCCACCGCCTGCCCCTCCCCATGCATCACTTTACATCTCCCTACCATCATCTGCCATCTGCCACGTACATCTGCACCGTTATACCACCGACACCGCCAGTACCAGCGCCCGGACTCTGACTTTGACTCTGAACCTCGCTAACCTTACATCGTAATGTGTACAGCTATATTATCCGTCGCTGCTGCAAGCAGGCGACGCGCGTCCTACACGAAGCACAGAATATACAGAGCAGAGAGTTGTGACGCCGTCTCAGGTCTGAGGATCGGTATCGTCCGAGTACAGCATGATAGCGCTTCACTCCTGCGGAACGCGGCCGACGCGTTCGCTCGGAATCATGTATGTACGTGTGAGCACGTACCACGCAGTTGTGCCAGGGCACCCCAATCGCCGGGTGAAACGCGAGAAGGGCAGAACGCTATCACGGAATCATGGAAGGTCGGAAGGTGGGCGATGCATTCATTGATGTATCGCAGACCAACTCGTTGGCTGAGAGGGCCTGCAGCATGTGCAGACTTCAGAGGCACAAGTACTACAAAATTGACAGTGGCGACGCCTCTCTCTGTCCCCGGACGTCTCAGATCTCAGGCACTGCAACCCAGGCCATCCGACTCGGACTTGCGCGCAGATGCCCCCCGCGCGCGCGTGCAGGTGTGTGCCAGGACGTGGTCGCACGCCCCCCCCTCCCCCCCCCCTCCGGGCTATCCGGATATCCAGAGCGTCAGCGTCCCGAGTACAACGTCCGAGCCCGAGAGGACGGCGACCGCGGGACGAGCGTCCAAGTCTCCGCTCCGTGGCACAGGGCCCCGCTGCGCACCCCCGGCTGGGGTCTCGTGAGCAGGCGTGCGAGCGATCCGCGCGGCCCATTCAGTTGTTCCGCACAGTCCCGTTCGCGCGGGGCGCGCGTCACGGTCGGGTGGGGGGTGGGGAGGGGGGCCGGGATGTCTGGGCTATCCTCCCTTCGGTCTTGGATACGCGGAGGAATTGGGCTGGGGCAGGGTTGCCTGAAGCGGCGAGGACGGGGCGGCGGGGGCGGGGGGTGCTGGTCCGGAAGATGTGACCGGAGGTGCTCGAGGAGTGGCGGCTGGCGGCTGCGGGCATGCTCTTAGCTTCCAGTCGGGCCGACGATGACATGGGGCTCGGAGCGCGCTGCTGTGGCCGAGGAGGGCGTCTGCGCGAAGGAAGCACTCTGAGGCGCGTACCCTGTTCCACAGCTGGCAGTGTACAGACGCATGCGCAGAGGGCGGCCGCCACCGTCCCGGCCCGAGGACTCTGTACTTTGAGCTAGTCGCCGAGCTGGCGAGAAGCCGTATCACACCTGCAGGGGTGCACCGCTCGGAGGGACCGGATCAGGGTGTGTCTCTTCGTCCAGGACGGCTCGGACACGGATGCGCTGCTGGGCGAAGCAGCTCGGGATCACCCAGGGCACCTCGCAGCCGGATCCCGAGGCTTGTGAAGCTTGAAGACTAAGCATACGTGTGTCCAGGTTAGCACTGCAGTACTGGGCCCGCACCGGATGCCGACGTCCCGGGCTCCCGACCGCCCATGCTTCTACAGGACGCAGCGGGTCCATAGTAGCGTCGCTGAGTTTGCGTCCTGGCACACCTCGGTGCAAAGCTCGAGCGTCGCGGCGACACCCCATGCAAGATGCAGAAGGCGCGCCCGGTCCTGGGGCCCGTCTGCCCGAAATGCAGTGTCCCTTCTCCTCCTTACCTCCATCTTCTGATGTCTCGGGTCGATTGAGATGAGCGGACGTCCGGATCGAGTATGCCGCATAATCGAGCGGTCAGTATGTATCTTCGGGCCGCTGCCGGTTGTGAGCCCAAGAGGCACCAAGTCGCTCCGTGACAACCACCAATGACGACCTCGTCCTGCTTTGCAGTTGTTAGCGGGATGTCGGTGCAGTGTGTCGCCTCAACGCGACTTGGGAAGCCTACTGGGCGGTACATTCTGCCCAGACAGCAGCCACATTGTCTCCTATGAGGGCGGAATTGGTGATGAGCCTCTGCCTGTCAAGTGAGTCCTATTGTCCTAGGGGATCGATTTGGCCTCTTTGGTCTTGACGTGGCGAAGAGACACGGCATAAATTGGCAACTGCTCTTCGAAGGCTCCACGTACTTAACAGCAAGTTCCAGTAATGTCACACGACCGCGTCAGCATCGCAAGCGGGCTACGTGTCCTTGGGAGGTACCACTCAGCGCAGTATTCGTTGTCATATCTTGCACTCAACGAGCCAACGCCCTAGAGGAAACCAACGTCAGACCATGCAAAGGGATTGGACGCAGAGAGTTCCCACCGAGCTGCACAGCATTGGAGCCCTCGGCATCCGGCCGCGCGTCGATCCACCAACATCCATGCCGCAAACACCAATCCCCTCCTCCGAGTCCGAGCGCGTTTCCTCGCCGCTTCCGATACGTCCTGCCGTCCTCGCCGGCAGCGATGGAGACTGAGTGGCTGCCGCAACGACGCCTGGCCCTAACTTCTTTGCGTTCGAGCTGAAGCTTGAGCTTCAAGGACTCGGGGCCCCACCGTGTGCTCCGAGATGCAACATGGCCGCGGTCGGATGCTGCGGACACATGAATTGAGCGTCGTGACTCGCGACTGTAGCTGTCCGCGACTGTCGGGCAACATGTCCAGATCTGGCCCGTCATGTCGCTTGAAGGTACTCCACGAGTACTAGTATGAGAGAGGAGGATCTCGGCATGGGGACCGACCTGCTGTTCGCGAGCAGTGCATCAGCTTTGTGCGTCTTGCACACTCCAGGACCTGCGGCGAAGCATTTGATGATATGTATGTGAGTGGAGGAGTGAGTCGCGCAGCGAAGACCACCCGACGGCTACGCAGCAGTGCTCAGGGCACGATGGCCCCGGCAGGATGACGCGGTGCGTCGGCGGCTCGATGTGCGCGGTCATATCTCTGGTGCGTCCCGACAGATCGCGGTGGAAGAAGCATACGGGATGACAACCTTACACCGTGTGTTGCATTGGACGTCGGCGATAGAGGTGGATCGACCTGGTTCGAATGCCGTAGGTGCAGGGTAGCGGGGTATATATGCGAGGTGCTTTACAGCGGCGGAAGGGCATCATACTCAACCTACAGGACGGGCAGCAGAAACCCAAAAGGAACTACTCAATCAACATGCCTCGTCCGAACGTTGCGATAGTGTGAGTACTCACTTATCCTTCATCGCCAGATTTGTTGAAAGACTGACCAGCGTAGGGGTGCCGGACTGTGCGGATTGGTGATGGCGATAGCGTTAGAAAGATACGCTCCGGACGTAGACTTCACCGTCTACGAGGCCGCTGCCGAGCTCTCCACCGTCGGCGCGGGCGTCGGGATGCAGCCCCGTACATGGTTCACGCTACGCGAGCTTGGGCTTGAAGACGCCTTGTTGAAGATCGCCGGGGATGGAAAGCAATCGAGTGAGTGATTCGCTTCCTGAGCACTGCAGTCAATCTTCACTTCGGAAGCTGACGCTGGTTGTTGCCGTAGAGTTGACGATGCTATACCGCAAGGGGGACCAGCGTGACGGCTTCACCATTGCTGAAGCCAGCTTAGATGGTACGCGCCACAGTATGCTAGTCCGTTCTGGTAGACTGAGCAACCCATAGATCAGAAGTTCGCGACGTTCCACCGCGCAGAGCTGCAGAAGACGTTCCTCGAGAACATCCGCGGCCGCGACCGGATCCACCTGGGAAAGCGCCTCGCGTCCTACGTGCAGCACCAGAACGGAGAGGTCGAGATCCGCTTCCAGGATGGGACGTCGACGACGTGCGACTTGCTCGTCGGTTGCGACGGGATCAAGTCCCGGGTCCGCAGCGTGTTGTACACGCAGCTCGCGGACGCAGCGCAGGAGGCGGGTCGCGCAGCGGAGGCGGAGGAGCTGCGCTCGTGCATTCCTGCGGTCTTCGCGGGCGTCGTGGCGTACCGGGGAGTGATTCGGCGAGACATTGACGAGGAGACCGAGGGCAAGCCGCGGCCTCTGAACGCGTCGCATCTGTGCATCGTGAGTAGCGTGCTCTCGACTATGCCTTGACCTTCTCGCTCACTGTACTCCTCAATCACAGTATCTGGGGAAGAACAAGGTATGCCGAGCGCGTGTCTGCGTGCGTCTGGATGGAAACTGACGAGGCGTACAGCACCTAGTGGCGTACCCGATGACACAGGGACACACGCGCCTGCTGAACATCTCGGCAGTAGTCGTCACGCCAGAGCTCTACGGCATCACATACGAGGGTCCGTGGGTTGAAGAGGTACCCAAGGAGGAGGCGACCAGCTTCTATGCGGGCTGGGAACCGGAGGCGGAAGAGATCATGACGGTGAGCCGTTGACAGCTACATAACGTGGGGTTTTTGCGGTGCTGAGCGAGGTTCTGCGTTAGACTCTGAACGACTGGCACAAGTGGGTCATCAATGTGGTCAAGGATTTGCCGACCTACGTCGGCGGGGGTGTCGTCTTGGTCGGAGACTCGGTAAACTTTAGTCAGCGATAATTGCAAAACGTGGTCGTACTTACGGTACCGTGTCAAAGGCGCACGCCATGACGCCCCACCAAGGCGCGGGCGCGGGGCAGGGATTCGAGGACGCAACCATGCTCGCGCGCCTCCTCGCCGAGTCACCTGTAGACCAGGCTGCGCTGCCCATCGCGCTCAAGGTCTATGACGAGAGACGGCGACCGGTGGCCCAGCAGGTCTCCGCGTTCTCACTCCGCAGCGGCCGCCTGCACTCGTTCATCGCGCCCGAGCTGACCAGCGTGACCGAGGAGTTGAGTGCATCCGGACAGGGCATGTCCATCGAGCAGCTGAAGAAGTTGGCGGCGGATCTGGAGGACATCAAGGCGTGGCAGAAAGTTACTACAATTGCAAGCGAGTATGACACTGCAGTGGAGAGGCTTCGGGAAGAGCTAAAGTCTGAGCTCCGTGCGATCCCGACCGAAGCATAGACGCGCGAGGGGCTACGCACCGTACTGCTGCTTTTGTAGACCGTGTATCGGAAGTCAATCGTTCAAGTCAACGATCCTGCGATGCTGGAGGAGTCGGACCATGACGGTTTCTACGAGGGTATAAGTCTACTTCGATTCGTCTACAATGCATGCGGTGGACAAATTGCATACCTCGGGCTTTTTATCAATACGCCGTGAACAGTCCCGCGGGTTATTAGACCGGACGATCACGACTGTTGGACTACGGTCGCTAGGGGATGGTACAGGAAGTCCCCGGCCTCACCATTGTGGCAAGTGGTGGCTACAGCTTGAGGGCGCGTGCCTCTGCTATCTATCATGATCAATATTACTGGCCGCCCATGCCGGCGAGGATTTCGTACTACGCTCACCAAACTCCATGCGCCGCTTCAGGACCCATATGCACGGCGACCCTTGTGTTTCTCCAATTATCACTGTCTGTTACTCATAGTTGAGCTGGTATCGAGAAATCAGTCCCAGCGCCACTGTTCGCCACTACGCGGAAGGCTCAAACGCAGATTGTTTAGGGCGCCACCACATCTGCGGCCCTGTATACACCCATGATGGCACTTTACGACTCACCCAGAGACGCGCTGCGGGCCCGCCACCTCCGACAGCCGGTGAGACAGAACAGGAGGTTGAATACGAAATGGCGCCCACAATATCACGACTTCGGGCACCGGCAGCCAGCATGGGTCGGCCCAGTGCGATTGATCTGAGCAGATACAACAGCGTCAGTGTGGAGATAGAAGACTTGCAGCAAGCCCTACCTGCCTTTCTCTTCCCTGGTTTTGTTCTTGAGATGGCACTTCTGGCAAGCCACGGTGTAGGGACGGATGAGATGCGCGCGTGTCACGCCTGTCATTGAGGCGTCGGTCACCGATGTGCCGGTTGTGCGCCCGATCTCGGGGCGCGATGCGGAGGTTGGGAGTAACGCTATGGTTCCAAGGATGACCTAGACGTAGGCTTCGCATCGCCAAAGTGACCAACCGTACACAGTTGAGGCTGCTTTGTCCATAACAGGCTGACGCGTAGTTCCGGAAGATGCCACACGCCAAATGCCACCTCGTTTGACTCGTGCTCTGAAGCAGATCGCAGCCTCTGGCCCAGATAATGGAGGTGTGGGGCGTCATTTAGTTCCAAACACGGTCCCGGAAGCCTGTTTGCCGCCGAGAGGGGCCACATATAAGCACACTACCGGCTCGTACTTCAGTCACCATAAGCATCTTGTGTCCCGGCAACCTGTAACCCTCACATCGCACTCAGCCGTTCTACCCATGGCCATAGACCAGACGCCCAGACTCACCGTCGCGATCGTGTGTGTGTTCTCATTCGCCTCCGACTCCCTGCTCAGTTTGACGGTTTCTGACATCCTTGACACCTACAGTGGTGCCGGGTTGGGGGGACTAGCCCTGGCAATAGCCCTCGAGAAATACGCGCCAGACGTCGCGTTCGACATCTACGACGCTGTCGCCGAGCTCTCGACCGCGGGGGCCGGGATCGGGATGCAGCCCCGCACATGGCTCACGATCAAGGAGCTCGGCCTCGAGGACGCACTGCTGAAGATCGCCGGGAATGGCGATAAGCCGAGTACGTACCCTGCCCTCGTCGTTGGAACTCAGAGCGTTGGCTGACGCCCGGGGTTCTGCCATCCAGAGCTCAAGATGTTGTTCCGCAAGGCTGACCAGCGCGAGGGGAGCACCACGTTTCACGAGGCCTTCGACGGTGGTGGGCTTCATATTCATGCTCATATGTCAGCGTACTACTACAGCATGCCTGACCCACCTTCTTCAGCCCACCACTTTGCGACGTTCCACCGCTCCGAGTTACAAAAGGTGTTCCTTGAGCACATCCGCGCCAAGGACCGTCTGCACCTCAGCAAGCGCTTCGTATCTTACACCCAGCCCGTCGGGCCCGAGGGGCAGGTCCAGGTCCACTTCGCAGACGGCACCTCCGTGACCTGCGACGTCCTCGTCGGCGGTGACGGCATCAAGTCCCGCGTTCGCAGCGCGCTGTACACGCAGCTCTCCGACGCCGCGCAGGCCAGGGGCCGCTACGAGCAGGCGGAGGAGCTGCGCTCGTGCATCGCGCCCGTTTTCTCTGGCCTCGTCGTGTACCGCGGGGTCATCACGAGAGGCGATTACAAGGGAAAGGAGCGGCCGTTGAATGACTCCAACTTCATGATGGTGAGCCTTGCGCTTGTAGTACCCGTAGTGACCAGGCACTCACGGTGCTCTCGAACCTCAGTATTGCGGCAAGAACAGGGTATGTGACGCTGAATTTGGACGCCGTCACGGTCAGGATAGGACACTGACAAGTCGTTGAGCAGCATCTGGTGGCTTACCCGATCATGCAAGGCAGTAAGCGCCTGTTGAACATCTCGGCCATCGTCACCACCCCGCAGGAGCCCGGCACGCTCTATCGTGGCCCTTGGACGGTAGATGTCACCAGGGAGGAGGCAACGAGTTTCTTCTCGGGATGGGAGCCTGAGGTTGAGGACATCCTGGAGGTAAGCATCAGTTGACAACACCATTGGACAAAGATCAATGACTGACAAGTATGGGGCAGAGGATGGAGGTACACACCTGGAACCGGTGGGCCGTCAACATGGTGAAGGATCTGCCCACGTTCGTTAGCGGGGGCGTGGTCTTGCTCGGGGACGCGGTAAGCACGAAATCCACGGCAACCACTCTTCATACGACGCAATTCGTCCTGATGGACCATTGGAAATCTACAGGCGCACGCGATGACAATGCATCAGGGGGCGGGGGCGGGCCAAGGCTTGGAGGACGCCACTATGCTCGCGCGCCTCCTGGGCGAGCCGACCGTCAACCGCGCGGCACTGCCACTGGCGCTCAAGGTCTACGACGAGGAGCGGCGTCCGCTGGTGCAGCAGGTCGCCGCGCGGTCGTTCCAGAGCGGGAACCTGCAAATGTTCAACGTGCCAGAGCTGTTCGAGGTGACGGAGGAGCTAAGTGCGTCCGGGGAGGGCCTGTCCGCCGAGCAGCTCAGGAAGGTCGGAGATGACATCGAGCGCCTGAAGGAGTGGCAAAAGGTCGCTTCCGTCGTGAACGCGCACGAAGTTGCCGTGCAGAAGCTGAAGGAGGAGCTCGCCGAGAAGCACAGTGCATTCCAGACTTGAAGTCGAGGGAAAGTCGCACGTTCGAAGAGGACAACAGGTCTGGGGCTTTGTACAATAGCACGCTGCTGTCAAGTTGGTCATCTACATGGAGGTAATCTTGGAGCCACGAAACGTATCCTGGTTAGACTGTAGCGCTGTTCAACCAGGATACATTCACGCTCAATGACGAATTTCAAACCGCGGACGTTGGCTCCGCCAAGCTTCTGACGGGGCATATACAAACCAAGAAAGTAGGTGAGAGCCCGCTGCCTCGATGGGGAGAGTCTGACGTAGACTACCGATAAGTACGGACAACAACATTGACAGCGGAAATTGCTGCGCCCGCACAAGCACCTAAGACTAGGCTTCATACATTTCGTCAGAAATTGCGAATGACGTTGGAGGTCCACATACCCTGACGCCGCCGTCTTTCAACAGCGCGGAGGATGGTACTGGGTTGATGTTCAGCGCTCAGCACCCAGTGTTCAAGGTTCTGGACGACACCGGTAGGATGTGGGCCCTTCAATGATTCCAGTAGTGGACACCAAGGTAAATAGCCGTGAACTGGAAAGAGCGTCAGGTAATGCAACCTGTCTGAGGACCGTTCAACTCCTCCCGCATCAAAATAGACGTGGCGCCTACCACACTGACCGCTTTTGTGCCGAGCCCCTTCTCAAAGGAGAACACGCCCGCACGCGCACGTTTGTTTCTTCTCAGCGGTAGCGGTGCACGAGCGTAGCAGCTTACGTGCGAGCCAAGTATATACCATACGCCTCCGCGCAGCCAAGCATAGGGCGCAATGTGGAGGATGAACGAACGACCGTGCGCCGGCCCTGCGCCTGTTCGTGCCCTTCTCCGACGTGGAACGGAAGTGGGTGCGGAGCCGCTCCGGAAACAGACCCGCGCAGGCGCGCACAAGCGCACGCCGAAGCGCCAGTGTCCGAGTGCGCAAGGTTGTCCGCCGGTCCCTGTCAACCCCTCACACGTCGACGCCGCACCGACGCATCGAACGGGAGAACTTGCGATGCGACACCGGAGGAAGAGGTGGGCTCCTCCATTGCTGTAGGACGGCCGAAAAGACCGGCAGAGCTAGAAGGGGTTGTAGAGCCATGGCGGCAGTGCAAAGCACTTACGTAGGTTCCGTGTTACTGCATCCCAGTGTACGTCTATTCGCTGAGTTTGTTCATTGGCAGCTGGCCACGAGAGGCCTCGCCCAACGTCGGTCTCTGGACACATGACCACTCCACACCATCGTTCTGGAGATCCGTCTGGGGATTTCATAGCTACACCGGTGGAAATGTGGCGGCTGTCAATATGCTTAGACTCCAGTGCGTGTGGGGTCGAATTGGGTGTCGTTGCTCGCACGCACCGGGCGCGCGGTGGTGCCCGCCCGGTATGTGCTTCGTCCGGGAACGATCCGCTCCCGGAGATCGCAGCGGTAGGGGTACGGAGATGACTGTACGTGCGCGAGTGTGTCAAGGTGAAATCGAATTTGCATGCGCTTCGCCGTCGTCTTCTTTTTGGATCGGCGTCGTATAGTATAAGAACGGCTCGGTCTGCCCCTGTTGGCCTGCAGATCCGTCCTGGACTTCCACAGCGTCTTGCCGTTGAGTACGAACGCCTAAAACATCCACCAAAACTCACCTGCTGCCAACATGTCAAGGTTGAACGTTGCGATTGTGTACGTCGTCGCTGCTTCGTCTTCTACGTCGACAAACACTAAGGTTGACCTTCACAGCGGCGCTGGTCTGGTCGGTCTATCTCTGGTCCTAGCTATTGAGAAGTTTGCCCCGGATGTCGAGTTCGACGTCTATGAAAGTGCTGCAGAGCTCTCAATTGCCGGCGCGGGGGTCGGAATGCAGCCACGCACATGGCTAACCATCCGCGAGCTCGGACTCGAGGACGAGGTCCTGAAAATTTCAGGTAATGGCAAGCTGGCTAGTGAGTACCTTCCCTTCCTACGCTCGTACCGCTACCGTGATTGAAGTGAATTCGCCGTGCAGAACTCTCGATGATCTACCGGAAAGCGGATCAGCAGGATGCCTTCACCTTCAACGAGGCCTACACAGGGGGTTCGTAGCAACCCGCTTGAGCTTCAGTGGAGCGAACAACTCACCCCATCATCTTACGGCAGATGAGAAGTTCGCCACGCTCCACCGTTCCGAACTTCAAGCATTGTTCCTCTCGCGCATTCGTGCTCGCGACCGTCTCCATCTTGGCAAGCGATTGCTGTCGTACACCGACCCTGCAGGCCCAGACGGGGAGATCCAGCTCCACTTCGCGGACGGAACTTCCGCAGTATGCGATGTGCTCGTCGGCGCTGACGGCATCAAGTCCCGTGTTCGTGCTGCGCTGTACACGCAACTCTCCGACGCAGCGCAAGCCAAGGGCCACAAGGAGGAGGCAGAAGATCTGCGCTCGTACATCACTCCGGTCTTCTCGGGTCTTGTCGTATACCGTGGCGTCTACAAGAGGGAGTTCGACGACCTGCCAGACGAGCCACGTCCGTTGAATGCGTCGAATCTGGTCATGTACTGTGGCAAAAACAGGGTAAGTTGTCTTTTGCATACGTCGATACGCAGTTGGTGAAACAGACTGGCATCCTGCAGCACATCGTCGCCTACCCAGTCATGAAGCATGGCGTCAATCTGGTCAACATCTCTGCTATAGTCACAACGCCCGAGCGTCCCGGCAAAATCTACCGTGGCCCCTGGACGATGGACGTCTCAAAAGAAGAAGCGCGAGCCATCTACGCCGGTTTTGAGCCCGAAGTTCAAGAGCTTGTGGAGGTACGCACCGTTTACCCGGCCGATTGCTGCAATTGAGCTATATGCGGTCTACTAGGGCACCAACTGCTGGAGTAGGTGGGCGATCAACATGCTCAAGGACTTGCCGACCTACGTGCACGGGAGCATCGCCCTGATTGGCGACGCGGTCAGTGTGCACACATTCGCTATTGCAGGACGATGCTTACCTCGATCCACAGGCGCATGCCATGGTCCCGCACCAAGGCGCTGGTGCAGGTCAAGGATTCGAAGACGCGTTGATGCTCGGGAAGCTTCTCGGAGAGCAAGGCGTCACCCGTGGAACTATTCGTACCGCGCTCAAGGTGTACGACGAGATGCGTCGGCCAGTGTCGCAGATGGTCGCCGCGCTATCGTACCAGAGCGGGAACTTCCAGATGTTCACTGTGCCCGAGTTGAGCGACTTGACGGAGGAAGTGAGCACATCTGGCAAGGGTATCACGGCCGAACAGTTCAAGTGGATGGCGGAAAACTTAGAGCAGTTGAAGGGATGGCAGAAGGGCCCTGGTGTCCTGCGGGAGTACGAGGCTGGGATGCAGAAGCTCCGGGAAGAACTGGGCGCAAAAACCCAAGGCTCCCCGGCTCAGTTGTGATTGAATATGGGCAACACTATGTCGACTGTGGACTTACTTGTACTACTATACTGTATGTCGTTTCGTTGGACGTAAGCATCGACTCTCCATCGCTATTCATACCTTCATAACTTCAGTCATGTTTGGCGCGGTGTATTCCACCGCAGGCGCAACCTACCTATCTCATCGTCTTCTGGTGGTCAACGTCTTTGGAAAGGCGCAAAGGCATCAGGTGCTGGATGAATCGATGATGGTGGGCGCCGAGCTGAGAGCCGGAGGGCCGACGCGTGACGTAACGCGTCAAGAGCCGCAGGAGAGGGGGGCGTGACCTGGAGCATGGTCGGAAACGTGTCTCTAGCGCGATGCAGTCCGCCTCGATGCCGTCGACCTTTCCGCCCTTCCTCATCTACCGCATCCTCTTCCTGCACTGGTCGGCGCATTATTGAACACTATAGGCCACTCTGCACTGGCCTCCACATATCTGAGCATATCTCGGACATTGCAGGCCATAGACTGCCGCGCGATGAGCGCGAGCGATGTTCTGACCGGACTCACACTCGGCGTCGTCTCGGATTGGGTAACCACCCTCGGACTCATCTTCGGAGGATGCTGCAGGTGCGTTGCCAGCACTGAGGTACTTTCCTCGCAGATTTGACGGTGTGGCGGTGAGCAGTAATGCGCTCACGCTCGAGCAGTTAACGCGCTCGCATCCCCACTCGGGCTCCCTCATTACCTTTGCTCAATTCATCCTCATTTCCTTGCACGGACTGCCCAAGTTCTTCGTTTTCTCACCAATATCTTCATTTAACTCGACGAGACGATCGCGATGGTGGCTGCGAATCCCTGTGCCACATCTGCGCCCGCGCAAGATCCCGCTCGCGCCCTACCTCGCTCAGGTCGCGCTCTTCTACGGTATTTCGCTACTCAACAATGCTGCATTCGCATACAGTATACCCATGCCAGTGCACATTATATTCCGGAGTGGCGGACTAGTGATTAGCATGCTCATGGGCTGGCTTTTGGCCGGGAAGCGGTGAGTGTAACATGGCTGCTTCGCAACACGCACACGTTCTCCCAGACTGAACACCGAAACGCAGATACAATATCACACAAGTCCTGTCGGTGTTGCTCGTCACAGCAGGCGTGGTGCTTACCACCCTCTCCGCCTCCGCGCCAAAAACCAAGTCGCAGTCAGCCGCAATCACGCACGCGTCTGAGCAATGGCGCTACGCAACGGGTATCGCGCTCCTGACGCTCGCCCTCGTGCTCTCCGGGCTCCTCGGTATCGTGCAAGACTGGACATACGCGCATTATGTGCGCGCGCCTCCAGCGTCACCCCCGACGGCGAACGGAGCAAGCAACGGCTCACCACACATGAATGGCCACACGATCGGCCATACGAACGGCCACGCGAAAGGGAAGGAAGTGGCGCCTACCACAGGCGAGAGGCCCAAGCCCACACAATCAGGGGAGACAGAGCCGTGGCAGGAGAGCATGTTCTACCTCCATTTCCTCTCCCTCCCCATGTTTGTCTTCATTCGACAAGACCTCGTCGCGCAGGCCCACGCGCTTCACGCTAGCGCGCCCCTCCGCATCCGCGTGCCCCTCCCACCCTCGCTCTCCTCTCCGCTCGAGCGCGCATTCACGCTCTATCCGCCCATCGGGCTCGCGCACGCGCCCACGAAGATCCTCGGGCTCGAGCTCGACACCGCGACGAAGCCGGACGCGCTCGTGCTCGCGCTGCCCGGGGCGCTCCTCGCCCTCGCGCTCACCGCGCTGACGGCGCTCGTGTGCGTCGCGGGCGTGCATCGGCTGAGCGCGCGCGGCGTGTCGGCGCTCACGGTGACGCTCCTGCTCGTCGTGCGTAAGGCTGCGTCGCTCGTCCTCAGCGTCGTCCTCTTCCGCGGCGGAGGTGCGGTTAACGGGGGCGTGTGGGCAGGCGCAGGCCTGGTGTTCGCGGGCACGATGGGTTATGCTGCAGGCTCGCGCCGAGGAGCCCAGAAGGCGAGAGAGAAGGAGAAGAAGGAGTGAGGGAATCGGTGGCTGGTCCACGCAACAGGATAGCAGGACTGACTAATGCATACGGCTATACATCCGGTAGATAGATAGAGGGTATGTAATCTTCACAGGGCACGGGAACTGTTGTACATCCATAATGCGATACCGATAGAGACTTATCGTGTTAAGCTTGTGAGAACTCGAGAGCCAGTGGAATGTGGGAAAGCGAGTACAAGGAAAAGTGTGAATACAGGCAAGATAGCGATGGAAACCAAGGGGGGAAAGGATGGAGTTACAACAGCGGGAGATACATGAGCAGCAACAGGAGGAACACAACAGACAACAAACACAGAATGAGAGAAGCGTGAGCACAACACAGCAGAGCACCCAAGTCATGGGTGAGTGTTGCACATGCTGCCAGAGATTCAGCAGTCACAACAGAAACACAGGAAATGCCCACGCATCGTAATCGCTTGATCTGCCTCCTCTAGCAGTGGCACGTAAGTGAGCATATGGCTGCCAGCCTTAGAGGCGGCAGTCTACCCGCGGTTCTTGGGTGTCCGTTGTGATCGTTTAGGCGAGTAGTGACAAAGAGCGGCCTGTTCGCCCTGCCTGGACATGGTTTTCTGCACCAGCAGCCGCCCAGCATCGGAATGCGCGGGTTATGTGCGAAGCGCACCCGGTCCTACTTTGGCCCTGTGCGTCCGAGTACTTGTCCCATAGTACGCCAGGTTGGGCAAGTGGACCCACACGGGACGCTGTGGGCAGGCACCATGGCCAGCGGGTTCCGGCCACCAGCCGTACAGAAGGAAGGAGACGAACAGGCCGAGGGTGTCCCCCAACCGGACGAACCTGCTGGTCAATCCGGGTATGGCCAGCGAGAGTGCGCGCGGGAATAGCATCCACCTGTGAGCGCGGGCGAATCATCCATCCAGGGGCTGGGCGAACCGTGGAACCGGCATCGAAATTGGCATTGGCATCGGGAGCATTGTGGCATTGTGCAGCGGCGCGACATGCATAGCAAAGAGGAATAACGATTACCATCGACAAGACTCGTGCGCGCAGAGAAGCAAAGGAGGGATGGGGTGCGGAGCAAGGTAGAAGAGGCGGTGATACAGATACGAGTATAGTAGAGAGGTAGGTAGGAGGGGGTAGGCTACGGCGGCGTGAGAGAGAAGGGTACTCAAACCTCCTGGCCCGTGGCGATGTTCCATGTCTTCCGGAACAAATCCACCGCCGGGTCGGGCTTGCTCGAGACTTTGGCAAACGCGACCGTCCCGATCGTGTTCATGTAGTTGCGCAAGTAGGGCGAGTACTGCAGAACGCGTCGGCGAAAGCACCATGTGAGTGATCTAGAGGAGCGCGGGCGAGGAGAGAAAGCGCCTACCGTGCGGCCCCAGTGTCGATACCACCCCCAGGTCTCCCAAATTTCCCAATCATCATCTTCCCAATTCGCGCGGTTGTGCCACGCATGCTCGGTGATGACCTCGCGCACCTTCGGACTGACAGACTCAACCGCCAGGTAGTCGACGAAGCCGTCCAGGGTCCTGGCGAGTGCGGACTTCTGCTCGCGCGTGAGGACGGTGAACGCCTTTATCGCCGAGGTCAACTGAGGAGACTCTCCGGCCGGGATCACATCTGCACGCCCAGTCAACACCTCATTCCCCGAATGACGCTCGGGACACGTACCTGGCCTGGCCTCCGCGTCCACCTCCATGGTCGCACTTTCACCCGCAATCGCCCTCGCAGCGGTGTCGTCCGCCTCCTTGCGGAGGACAGCGACCTTGCGCCTTTGCATCATGACACGCCCGTTGGCCTTGTCTAGCGCGGACTTGAGCAGGTCCCATTGGAACGCGGTGAACGTAGCCTTCTGCGTGCCAACGGTGACCGCGGCGCAATGCGTGAAGGTCCACGCGACGACGTCCGTCGGGTCCACTATCTGGTACTGCATCAACTTGTCGAACACGATAAGGATCATGTGCCTGCTGTTCCGCCAGAACGTCGCGACAGCGCTCATGATGTCCGTCCGCGCCTCCGCGCTCGCGCCCCCGGTGGACGAGATCTGGCCCGCGGCGAGGTTGCGGAGCAGCGGCAGGTACCGCTCGATCGCGTTGAGGAAGTGCGAGAACGAGCGCGAGCCGATGTGCAGAAGCGACTGCACCGTGAGCGAGCGCACGACGGTGTCGACGTTCTCAGTCGTTTCCATGAGGTTGTTCCGCAACGTCTCGAGGTGGGCCATGACATCCTCCGGCTTTGCGCGTCCTCGGATAAGGCCGAGCAACGCTTGCGCAGCTTCGTGGTGTGGGTTCGCTACAGGGAAATGTCAGGTATATTGGACCAGGCGTGTAACTGTTGGGCATACTTGGCTCATCATACTCGTACTCAGGTCCGGGAGCCTCCGCAGAGATAACCTGCGTTTCTGCTTCCCTCATGGCCTCGGGCAGTATCCGCAGGATGCGGTCATGGTATGACAACCGAATTTCAAACTCAACTGCACGGCGCATGAACGCCCTTTTGGGATGCTGAGCCACGAGAGCTAGATCAGGAACCCTGGAAAACGTTGGTTCAGCTGGCTCGCTCGATCCGAAGTAAAGTATTGCACACCATTCCTTCCAAACCCATTGGAAGCCGAAGTTGCTCATGTGGACCGCAAACCACTCGGCGAACCGGTGCGACACCTCAACGTCGAGCCCATCCGCGAGGAGAGCATACAACCTGCGGATGGACTTGCCGACGGCTGGTCCGACCGATTGTGGCGAGGACTTGCACAACTCTGTGATCAGCGCAATGTAGTAGATGGTCTTGTACGTCGCCTCCGGGAGCAGGAACGTGGCCCCAAGAATGGTCTACATGACTGGTGAGCATCATACCACGCTACGATTCGCACTGTTACCTACTTCGAGGACGGTGCTCTCGAGCTGCCAGTCTTTGCCTTCCATAGGGGACTGTGGCGGCGCGCCAGGGCGAGGCTTGAACGTGCCTGGCAAGGTCCACTTCGGATACTCCAAGAGTAGCCGTGCGCAGTCTTTACGGTTGACCTCAAAGATGTCGACAATGTCGATGAGTGTTGACCGTATGGCGAAGCCAATCGGGGTCGTCGGATCCGGCGTGAGCTGCAATGAGGGTCAATATGTATTCCACCATTATATGACACTACACTTACGTCGTTGTCGAAGAGGCGGACATAGCATTGGGGCCACTCCTCCTTTTTGGGCTGTGCATCCTCCCCGGACTCGGTAGTGAGACCGTCAAGTTCGATGACCTCCGGCGGCACCAAAACACCAGGCAGGTTAAATGGCTCCTCCGTGAAGGGGGTAGCCGTTGCATAAGGCTGGGGATAACTTTCCGCAGTTTGTGCGAAGTCAGAGCCGTTCAACGTCTGCAGAGCCGCGAGTGCGCAGTCCAACCACTAGAGAACCGTCGTCAATTCACGGTGGGGTTCAAGCAGTATCATCCAGCAAACCTCTTCTGCGTGCTCCAGAACTGGCGAGTCGGTGAATAGCTGTACGATGGGTTGTACCAGAGTTTTGGCATCTTTGGTAGAGTCGATGTATGTCTGCAGTGCAGTTATGATCTCCAGAACGTCCAGGGAGGGATCTTGTTTGATTACTGGTCCTGCCTGTACTGCGTCAGCTCTATCTAGTGAGGAATGCAAGGCGGCGCGTAGGGATGGATGGTAGATTGCACTCCCCGGCGAATATCTTGCAAGCGACAATGTGATACTTACAATCATGAGACCCTCTGCAGCAGAGAGCCCGGCCTTCGTTGCCCGACCATGAGACACACCGAACTCGTCCAGGACGGCTGTGAATGACTTCAGGAGCTCATACATGGACTGCGCAGAGATCACTTGTGCAACTGTAAGATGCGCGAAAAATTGAACCTGCGACGACCATATCAGCTGGACACTTCATCACGACCGTGCCCACGGAGGACGTACACATAAACGTGTCTCCCTCCATGCTTGCTTGTCCAAGAAGGCCTGGAAACCCTTCCAAAAGTCTTCAAGCACCTGCTTTCCTAATGAGGGGCTCCCAGGTGCGGCATCAGTTGCCGGGCGGTCATGTAGAAGACGCAACAGTGCCGCATAGTATGGGATCTTGTAAGGCTGCTCGGTCACACTGGAGGCCGATGAGCATGTGGCTTAAGTCAGAGCAGAAGATACACACCCTATCCGGAAGCCTTCGGTCACAGCTGGGACGTTAGCAGGTGTGTACTCAAAAATATGGCTGGCAAGACGGGGTACTTCTTGCGCGGGGTCCTTGACGGTATGTGAGCGCAGTCCCTATGGGCGTATGCAGCGAGGAGAGGACGTACCACTTCACCAAAGTGGATGATACTTCTCCTCAACTTCTGCTCTGGAGTCTCATACGCATCTCGACGGTCGTATTCATCTGCGTGGGCAGTCCTTCAACGTCTGTTCATGCATACGGCAGTGTGGCGTTGTGCGTTACCTCGAGGATGCCGTCTGCGTCCGTGGTGGTAGCTCATAGTTGGGCTTGGGCTTGCAGACCAATTTTCGGCTCAGAAACACAGCTCAGGAAGTGGCCGGTAGCTAGAATGCGTGAACAATGTCTGATTCTGCTGCTCGCTGAGGTTGAGCCAGAGGAGGCTGTGGAACAAGTCGCCGACGTTGGGCTTGTCGACGAACTCGAGTCTCGGTACAATTTCAGCGTCAATTCAGGCCTTCGGCACTTCCTTCTATGGGTTATCATCGGAGAATACAAGCCACTTATCGGGCATGCCAGGAAATTGTGCGCCTGGGCTGAGGTCGGAAAGAGTCGAAGTACTGTCGACGGCGGTGTCCGTTCTCCTCCTCCCTCTCTCGTCCCCTTGCTGTGTCGGTGCTCAGGAGGTGTTCTTGCAGAGAACGGCTCTCTATTTTGGAGTTTACAGGCTGCCCTGGTAAGTCTTTCGAGATGCGCTGAACGTGTGGACGTTGACGAAATCCGCGACACAGTATGCGGGACATATGCCATGTAACTGGTCAACGATGGCCAGCTTCCTCCTACGGAGCACTCAAGCCAGGGGTACCGTGCATGGCCGAGCGAGATCTGGCTTCACCTCACTGCAGGTGACCTCTACAGGCATCGGCTTCACCACGCGCGTTGGACTACCCCCCTTCCTGCGCGCGTTCCGCGGGCTTGCCACAGCTGCCGCTGCTGCCCCGCGACAAGATGCTTCATTATCTACCATATCCCCGGCTACAGCATCATCCATCCGTTCTGCCTCCTCCTCCCTCTCTACAGCTCAGGTTGCTCTTGCTGCAGCCCAGGCCGTCCGTCTCTGTATCAAGGGCGGCAACTATGGAGACGCACTGTACGTGGTCAACTCCGCATGCCAGTCCGTTCTCCAAGGTCCTCTCTCCAATCCAAGGAAGGACCCAATGAAGCTGGAGCCGATTGACTTCGGCTGCCCCGTGCCGCCTCGTCTCGCTGCACACGCCTTCCTGCATGGACTCATACGCGGAGGCTACGCCAAGAAAGCCAAAGTATATGCCAACCTCATGATACTTGCCGGCATTCCCATTCGCACAAGGACTCTGGAGTCTGTGATCTCCTCGCTTACAACCCGTCCCTCCCCGTTGCCCAAGTTTGGTCCATTCGCTCGCATTTCTCCGACGCCGGCGATCAGCAAGCACACGGTCTTTCAGCTACAAGGTGCCACGATCAGAGATGCGCGTACTCGTGCGGCCTTTTACGTGCTTATGCAGGCTCGTACCTTCGGCCAGAAGCGCACGGAGCGGATGTACCGCGTATTGATCGAGACCCTCCTCATGCAGGGAGAAATTCTCGTCGCCTCTCTCCTCTTTGTTCTGTTGCTCAAGGACTTCGAGGCTCAGATGCAGAAGACCAAGAGCAGCGAAGACCCTGGCGGCGAGGATTACCTATCCCACGCACACCTCAATGTCGCCTACCCTTCTCAGGCCGCTCTTAACCGTACCCCATACCCCAACCCGGTGCTCTCGACGAAGATCTTGCAGCGTATAGAAGCTCACCCTGACACTGCAGCGAATCCTCAATGCCTACAGAGTCTAGCCATCTTCGCTATGTTGCTTGACACTGGACAAATCGACAACCATCGAGTGGCTGGCCTTATCTCCGCACTCTACAGGTACCCGAGGACCAGCGCTCGTGTCTGGATCTTGCGGGATGGCAGACTTGTTCGGGTTCATGCCTACGAATACTTCCATAGCGTGCTGCAGCGCCTCATCGATTCCATGGCCGGGAAGTACCCCTCTCGACCTGTCCCAAACCTGAGCACAAGGACGTACAACTCCCTCCTGTCGTATGCTCTCCGCCACCGTCTGTCGCCTCAGATGGCGTCGGTCGTCCTCCAGCACATGTGCGATGTTCGCAAACGAGCTCCTGATATTGTCACGTTGAACATCCTGTTACGCTCCGGGACCCTGTTGCGCAAGCTCTCCATCAGCAAACATGCTCTCGCTATGCTACGACAATCAGCTTGCCGCGCCGGGGACACCAAGATCTTTGGTGTCAACACATCTGTCGCCAAGGACGCTTCCTCCGAAGCGGGAGCGCCGCGTCAGACAGGGGTGTCATCTGAGGGAGAGAGCAACGAAGAGGTTGACGTCGCACCAAAGCTTGCCGGGGCTCTCCATCGACTTCGAAGAGAAGAGCTGGTGCTACCAAATCGTATGCATTTGAAGGGGATCAAACCGACCAAGCACACAATCTCTAGCTTCATCACCCACCTCACGTCTACGGGCCGGCCCGATTTGGTCACAGAGATGCTCTTCGAGGTGCTCCCCGAGCTCGCCGTCGTCCACCATCCCGCTACCGTCTCCTCGACCACCACGCACATGCGATTTCGAAAGCGGTCACAGGCCTTGCGGCGTGCCGCCGCGCACGGGCCGTACGTGTACGCGAGTCTGATCAACGCGCTCGTTAAAGCGCGCCAGATCGGCCTCGCAGAGCGTGTTTTCATTCTCGGGCAGTACGCCGAGCGCGCGAGCGGTGACCCGGACCTCGCGGGCAGCGTCCAGCCGTGGCGGCTTAGCGTGCACGCGTACACGGCGCTCATGCAGGGCTACGCGGCGGTCTGGCGCCGGCGGGTTCCGCTCGGGGACAAGGACGCACGCACGGCGCTCCTCCAACAGTGCGATCCCGAATGGCGGCCTAAGGCGAGGCAGCAGTACCATGGCTACGTGCAGCTCGTGAACATGCTCGAGGAGCAGGACCGGCTCTTCGAACAGCGGCGCCGGCGCCAGCTCACGCGCCCGCAGCTCGCGCGCCGCAACGCCGCGATGCTCTACCGCTCGATGCTCTCCGGCGGTCGCGCGCTCTTCGAGGCCATCGCCCGCAACGCCTACCTAGGGGACGACATCCCCACGGCTCGCCGCGGGGCGCGCCTCCCCCCGCCCCTCATGCCCGACGCGCGCTTCTTCAACGCCGCGCTCCGCCTCTTCCTGCCGCCCCACCTCGCCGCCGAGCCCCCCGTCGGAAAGCGTTGCACACCCCGGTACTGGCGCCGCGCGATCGCGCGCGCTGCGGACCTGCGCAAGCGGATGCGGATCGGTGTGGGCGGGAACGTGCCTCCAACGCTGTACAAGATCGCGGCCGCGATGGTTGAGTTTGGGTTCAAGGTGCCGCCTGCGTACCAGCCCCTCCTGCTCAGCAAGTGGGAGCCGGCAGTGCTGCGCCCGAGGCGCCGGCGGCGCACAGACGCGGCGCGGCGTCCGCATGAGTACCCCTGGCGTCCTCGGACGCGGTTCAACCCCTATCAGCTTCCGGTGGCGAAGACGAGGGGGCTGCCCATACGGCGGAAGACGATGAAGCACTTGCTTGGACGAGGGCAGGGCGTGCGGAGGGTGCAAGGTGCAAGCACCACAGAAACTGTATCATAGTAATTCCGATATGTTCGACGGGTAGAAAAGTACTGGTATTTCGGAGCGACCTGCTGCAGACGCTGTGGCCGGGGCTTGAAGGCAGCTGTCCTAGTCGTATTGTGTGGATGCTTTCTGAGTGCCATGCGTAAAACGCGCAACCACATCCATGTGCGAGACCGCGAACCAGCTGATTGCCATCTACCCAAATTGATGTACCGTATCATTTCTTACATACCCATGTATATCGCACTGTTCTCCCAGTGGGATGCCACTATCTAAGTAGTGACCGGGGTTTCTCGTACAGAGACAGTTCAAGAGAGGTTCCTCGTGAGCACCACGGATTCGGGAAGGCCTGACAAGATCTAGCGCGGCTTCCTGGACCGTGATCCCCGAGTAGGCGCCCGTACACAGACACCCATAGCTTCGCCGGTGGCTGCTGCCCTTGCCTCTTGACTTGACCCTGTCGCTGCTCCAGCTTCATCCTCTGACCGTTACCTGTCTCTCTATCTGCCTCACCGCACGTGAGCGGTCATGCATCAATCGTCCTAGGCATACTTTAAGAGCGGTATCGTTTTCGCTTGAGCAAAGTATACCACGATGAGGCTCGCACGGTACGTCGCGTAGCTGGTCGGGCGTTGTGGTCCGTCATGACATGGCATGCCCAGTTGTGCATGCAGCACGAGCAAAATGATACGTGCACATCTCGAGCACGCTTCACGATTGCCGGTTGTCCGTTCCCTTTCCACGCCCGTTCGCGAGCCCCCACCACATGCGTCTCGCTCAGCCGATCGCCCTCCCGATCATGCCCTTCCTCGCCATCATGAACGACAGCAGCAACGGGAGCAACCCAGCACGAAGCCAGTGGAAAAGAAGAAGGGTAAAGAAGAGAAAGAGAAAGACAACCGCAAGCGGCGCAACGAGGACATCCCGTATTCCGTCGTCCGGCTTGTCAACCCCGAGACGGGTGGGCTCGACCCGCCCGCGCGCCTGCAATCCATCCTCGATCGTCTGGATCGCAAACGGCAGTTTCTCGAGCTCGTCGTGCGCGAACCCGAGCCAATTGTGAAGATCTTCGACAGCAAGTTGCTCTACGACCGCGGGCGCGCGAAAAAGCTCGCGCAGGCGACGAACCGGCCGCCGGAGGAGAAAGAGGTGCAGCTCACGTGGGGCGTCGGCGCGGGCGACCTCCAGTTCAAGCTCCGGAAGGTGCGCGCCGAGCTTGAGGACGGCAACCGCGTCAACCTCGTCTTCGCGCCGAAGAAGGGCCAGAAGGTGCCCGCGCCGGCGGAGCAAGAACGCATAGTCCAGGAGGTGCTCGACCTCCTCGCCGACGTCGGCAAGGAGCGCAGGGCGCGCACCGTGCAGAAGCAGATCGTCGCGGTCTTTCTCGAGAACGTGCGCCCGAAGAGGACTGTGGAACTTCGCTGGAAGTACAACGATGACGCAGACTCGTGGGAGGGCATTAAGGCCGTGGACTCAGCACTCCGAAAGGGTGAGCGCGTCGAGGCTGTATTCATCCTCCCCCCTCCGTCGAAGAAAGGGCAGAAGCAAGACGATGATCCAAGTGCTGCCAACGCAGTAGATCGCTCACTGGTCGAGGAGCGCGTGGAACGGACGTTAACACAGCTAGCCGAGATTGGGAAGGAGTCGAAGCCTCGAGATGTCCGCAAAGCTCACATTGTCGCACACTTAGAGAGTTTCACACCGGCGTCATAGATGTCTGTACCCTACCTTCTACACACTTACGTACTCATAAATCACTCGATGTGGCGCCGCCTATCGCTAGCTGTGCGACTCGCGCGCAAAGGTTGCCAGCCTGCAAGCACACTATGAGCTTTTTCCGGGATTCAAGACGGTGTGTGACATTCGTAAGAGGCAATACACAAGGGACGCCTATACACATCTACTGACAACTTCAGGCTTCAAGGAATGTAGACCTGTTGATCAGTCGCGCAGCCTTGGTCGAGCGCGGCTTGATCGCGCACGGAAAAGTACTCGGTGACCTGTAGGTCGCAGGCTGAGCGGGGCACGACACACATCAGTCTGCCTCGAAGATTAACGCACCTGAACACAGAGTTCTCATAGACAATCTCTGGCTCGAGCTCCCGCCCGCTCTCGTCACGCTCCTTGTGCACGTCCAGAGTCGCGAGAACGCACGCGATGACGATCCAGAACGAGGAATCAATCAGGTGCAGGCCGGGGCAGCGTCTATGAACGGCCCTCAGTCATTTGTAGCCTATCGAGCTAGGCTGGGAAGCGGGTGTTCCAACACTCACCTCCTGCCGAACCCGAAGACAAAGTTGAACGGGTCACGCTTGGCCGCGAGGGCAGGGTCGGTGGATTCCATGTACCGCTCGGGAATGAACGCCTCTGGGTCTGGAAACAAATCCTGGTTCCTGCTCATGTTCCTACGCGTTGAGGTCAGCGAGGGCGCACGCCGCACACGAACCGCAGTTGGCAACAAGGGTGGGGGGGGGGGGGGGGGGAGGGGGCGCACCACACGTTTGCGAACACCAACGTCCCACACGGAATGAACATGCCATTGTATACGTCGTTCTGCATGAGCCTATGCGGCAGTCCTGCCGCCGGACATGATCGCGTCAACGCACGACCACTTTGACAAGTTACGAAGGCTGTGCAGCTTACCTAGGGGAACGGGAGAACCCCAGCGGAGGCACTCCTTCATGACGGCGTCGGTGTACGGAAGGGACGGCCTGTCGGCGAACGAGGGAAGACGGTTCGGACCGACGACAGCGTCGATTTCTTGCCTCGCCTTGCTGACCACGTCCGGGTGAAGTTGCATTGCCAGGAGGAAAGACCGGATAACAATCATCGTCTGCAGGTGTACGACAAAGACAATGAGTTAGTGTGACCTGTAGACGAGCTCATGGAACGTCTACCGTCTCCATGCCCGCTAGCGGAAGGTATAGGGCATCAGGCGGATGGAACCTGAGGGCATCATTGGACGGCGACCGCACCTGAATACATCGAGTTGGCTGTCCACCGCGCATCGAAGTCTAACTGTGCGTTATCTGCTTTCTCGCCGAGCCCTTTGTCGAGGAGAGTCGTGCAAAAACACGGGACCGCCGTGCCTTCCGCCTACAGCTGTAGTTAGTGGTGCACACTTCAGAAACAAACAGGCTCGAGGAAGCACGGAACTGACCATACGGTCCTTGACGAGCTCAAAGGGCATGTCTACAAACTCTTCCATCTTCGCTTTCCACACTGCCGCATTGCGCTTGAACCCAGCACCAGGGAACCAGCTCGGCAAGTATTTAACTACAAGGGGGCATAATCAGGATGGGGGGTCGCACTCTCGTTTCCTACCGCTGAAACGCACGGAAGGGAAAGACATCGACGAGCCATATCCCGCCCCCTGAGGCGACGCGATTAGAGAGAATGTCAACACACTCCTCTGCCAGGTTCAGGAGCTCGTCATTGTTCGACGACACACGGTAGCCGTAGACGACCAGAAGTACCAGGCTCCCAGCATACCTGCCCAGCTGTGAGCTACGCAGCGACATCGGAGAATGCTCGTAGCTGCAGCTTGTTACCTGCGGATATGGCTGTCGAAGTTGTTGGGGTCGTCGAGGAGGCGTTTCAGCAGAGCCTGAGTTTCAATTTCGAGCAAGGGGTGGTAGGTCGGGATTGCTCCGGGGCCGAGCGCCTTCTGCATGAGACGGCGTTGCCGGCGTGATTTTTCGCCGTAGCGGGTAAAGGCAACCTGTGGGTGGAAGGGTGAGGGTTAAGAACCGTCCGAACTCACTGTGGTTCTGCCCGAAAAGCGCGTACCATATTCTCGCAACCACAACTAAAATAGCTTCAATAAGTGCATGATGATGGACGACGAGTAGAAAAAGCACGTACAGTTCTCCGGCCATAACGAGAGGAGGCTTGTCAGAGTACATGGCGCCTCGTCTCTCCAGCAGGTCCGCTGCCACTTCATAGGTGTTAAGAAACAGAAGACCTTGTCCGAAGACATGTAGGAATACGACATCGCCTGATAGGAGTGTTTGTTCAACGATTACGAGAAGGAGCGCACATGAAGAGAGGACGCACCGTAACTCATCGCCCATGTAGTCACCCGTAGCCATAGCTCACGAGAGGTCAAGTCGAGGATGTTCCCGATAATAGGGAGAGGTTTAGGACCGGGTGGGAGCGGAAGGAGATTCACCCTCTGGCGAGTCAGTACAAACGCAAGTAGTGCGGTCAAGGTCGCAACGAGCAGTATTATCATGGGAGCCGTCGGACTGAGTCGAAGGATAAGTGTACATGGCCGACGGAGATCCTTGTTCGACAACATATATAGCGACCGGTCAGTCGTCGTCTCTGGGCGTCCCAACGGCAACTGAAGCGTTATCGTCAGCAAGGTGTTTCAAGGGGTCTTCAAGAACTCAGTGAGGGTACGCCACCGGTTGATGCATCCGCATGCCTTCCTGTGGACACGCTGAGCTACGGACACGAGGGGCCGGGGAGCCTTTGCTCCGTCTGTACCTGGACCAGAGGCTCGACTAGTGCGAGAAAGGAAGCGCTTTGCTCGTTCTGAGCGGGGCGTCGGTGAAAACAGCAACGAAGAGAACGCCTCCACCCACCACGGTCCGATGGTGCATGAGACGAGAAGAGCGCCAACCGGGCACCGAAGCGTTAATGTTTGCGTCAATCGAGGCCGCTGGTCCCCACCCTCTGGTAATGCGCAATGCTTCGGAGTTCGGAGCGCTATGCGCGAGCGCCGTCTAGCTTCGGTTCATCTGTCTCTAGCGGAGTTCACGGCGGCGGAAGGCCTCGTGCTGGTGCTTGCGTGCCTGAGCCGCTAAAAATCGTCAGCACGCATTTCTCAGAACAACCAATGCCGGGGCTGACAGAAGTCGAGGATCACTTCAGGCCAGCAATTCTTCCACGCAGACGGAGCAATCATTGATAGCCGCTCCCCGGCGACCCCGTTGGCTGCCACCCTCTGGTCTCGGAAACAACTTCGTGGGCATACGGAAGTTCCCGTGGGTTGGGCCTTCCTTGGAGGTTTTCAGGACGCAACGCAACATCACGGTGTTCGATTGCCGACACCGTCTCTTCTCCGTTTTGCCAGAAGCCTACCCTGTCCGGACCTTTTAGCAAGCGGTTCATCTCGGGTCGGGGACATACCCATCGAGTACTGTCGGGCGTCCGACTACGGAAGACTTTGCAGTTGAGGTGTGGAAGGTTACTCATAGTCTTTCTGTGCCTGTCAGGGTGCGAATGACCCTCTCTCAGCCGTGGCCCAATAATGGAATGGATGAATGGCTGCAACGTCTACATTGCGGTTGACCACTGTCACGTAGAGCTGTCAGTTTCAGCGATCTCTCAGCACTACTACGAGTAGTGGTTGATTGATATAGGAATGCTGACTTACTGTCGATATCAGACGGGACAACATAGTGTCGATTCCGTGTGTGACCCTTCGAGCATGGCAGTGGCTTTCGGGTTGTTCGACATAGTAGTTGTCTACATGATTGGAAACACGATTGAGATCGAACTGAGTATCCGACTTACCAGCGGGGCAAAGTCCTATCGATGAGGATGAGCAAGTGAAGTGAAAAATCGTGCCTTCCCCGCGACCAGACAAGTGAACGTGAGACGTGATACTGGCATCTCGCACATGATACGCCCATAAAACAGCGTAATAGATCGACGTACTCAGGGAGAGCGACACTTTCCGTAGCATACATCAACTTGAAGACGTTCGAAGCGTCACGAGGCATGAGGCTTATATAGCGACAGCTTTAGGGAGCAGCGGTCGACAGCTCCTCTTGGAGCCTCAGAACAGCCTTCTTGCAGTCCTCCTCAACCGAAGGGCCCTTGCGCCACTTCCTGACACGCTCGATCTCCTCCGCGATATGCTGCATCTGCTGTTTCGTAATCACGTTTCCGGAGTGACTCATCTCGGGTGTCACCCCGACGAGCTCGGGAACGAGGAGGGAATGGAGTTTGCCGCTCTGCAGGCAGCAGGCCGCAATGTCTTGAACGACGGGCCTTCTGATTTGGTCGTAAATCTTGAGCGCGGTGGGAATCGCCGTGACGTCGACAGTGGGCTGCCCAAGGAGTTGTGCAAGCAGCAGCGCGTCCTGCCGGTGCATCAGTGACACACAACGCCCCGGTGTCAGCCTAGAGCTAAATAATTGACGGGGGCGGGCACGCACCTCGAACCCTTGCCCTGCGCCGGCACCTTGGTGGGGCGGCATGCCATGAGCCTATCAAGGAAGGGGTAAACCAACGCTCCCAGCAGCAGCGAAAGCCCGCCTTACCGCGTCGCCAAGCAAAACCACCCGTCCATCAACGAAGGTCGGCAGCTTCTTCACGACGTTGATCGCCCACTTACTCCAGGTGCTAATGTTCTTAAACGCTCGGTAAACGTTCCGCAGCTCAGAATCGGGCACATTGGAGAGACATACCTGCATGATGTCTTCCACCTCGGGCTCCCAACCCGTGAATGCCTTCCTAACTGTTTCTTCAGCGACATCGGCCACCCAGGGTCCGTCATAGAGCGTGTTCTCGAGTTCGTATTGCCAGACTACGGCACCTACGTTGAGTGCCCGACCTTGTTGGATCGGGTAGGCTATCGCATGCTTTGGTAACACGGGGATCTGTGTAAGCACAACGTAACCCGATCACAACTCTATGACCCACCCTGTTCTTGCCGCAGTACTGTAGCAACATGAAGGTCAATCTCCGCAACGGCCGCAATGTCTGATGTGCAAACCTCACCATGATAATATTCGATGCATTCAGAGGAAGGGTCATTCTATCATGACCGAGCTCTCTCTTCAGGACGCCTCTATAGACAGACGCCCCCGTATACACCACGGGGATATACGATCTCAAGTGTTCGGCCTCAGACGTGTGCTGTCTGGCCTCGGCCGCGTTCGCCAAATGGGTGTATAGCGCCTTACGGACGTTCGACTTTATACCGTCGGCGCCCACTAGGACGTCGCACGTCGCCGTTGTGCCATCCTGGAACTGGATCTCAATCTTGCTGGTGCAATCCGAGGGCTGGGTGTAAGAAACCACGCGCTTGCCTAGGTGTACGCGCTCCGGTGAGCGGAGATGCTCGAAGAAAACCTCTTGCAGCTCTCCTCGGTGGAAAGTCATGTTTTCCTCCACTGTAGGTGCATGTGAGTGGCGACGATCTCCACAGGTCGTAGCACGTGTACTGACAGACGGGATCGCCCTGGAGAAATTGGAAGCCATCGGGTTGGTCTGACTTGCGGTACAAGAGAGGCATCTCTACACGGGGACGGACATCAGAGACATGCGCCCGAAATATGGTCATTAACGTTACGTACTCGGCTTTCTGCCGTCACCAGATATCTTTAGCAGCAATTCATGGAGCCCAAGCTGCTCCATGATGTACCACGACCGAGGCTGGATCCCGATCCCCGCGCCTACGGTGGACAGCTGGGATACGGCCTCGTAGATCTGGAAGTCGACATCCGGGGCGTATTTCTCTAGTGCTAGGGCGAAGACCAAGCCCCCGATTCCGGCACCTCTGCGAGACTGTATGTCAGTTGAAGGTCAGGCTCGAGTGAGCAGTAGCACACGCACGCGATTGCGACGGTGAACCTGGGCATGTTGTACGTTGTCGAGGCACTGGAGGTGAGATTGAGCTGTACGTTGACGAAGCACTAGGGGCGAAGCTGAGTTGTCTTGGAGGACGAGTACGGTGAGGCAGCGGGGCCTCTTATACGCTGACAAGCACGTGTTCTATAGGTACCTCTGTGGAACGTGAGAAGATTCCACCAGTCTTCTGGCCTGAGTACTCGAACTTGTAAGCACGAGAGGACTATACAGGTCGGTAGTGCTTCCTCGTTACGAATGCTGACGGGTGAGTGCGAGAACATCGGCTGGAAGAAGCGTGGAGCATGACTACTGTCCGTGTGCGAGCGGGCGACGCCGTCGGGAGCGAACCGTCGGTTACAGCATCCTTACAGGGTGGTGCTGATACGCCCCGGCACATATGACAACATGCGACCCATCGTCGTAGGCTCATGGACCGCAGCACGGTTGCAGCGCGGTCTGTGGAAGCCCTTCGTGGGAGGAAAACCTAGAACGCATCATGTCAACTCGTATGTGCATCTTGGGGCGTTCGATAGCACAGTCTGGCACCCATATGCATCTCATAGACAACTTTGCATAAAAGGCTGTCCTCTTGTGTAAACACACAAATCAACTCACTGGTTATTGTTCCCTGAGCCGACAATTGCGATGGATGCTGTCACGTACCGGGAATCTCAATCCGTGAATTATTTGTTGATGTGCAACCAACAGTCCCGAGTTGCTGGCAGAGTTCGCACACATTAAATGACTCGGAATCAGACCCGCGTTCTCGCCCTTCGTGTGAACGAGACCCACAGTCTTCCCAAGCACTGCAGCGGCGTAGGTTAGTGGTTGAATTTGAATCCACCTTGGGCATAATGATAATTGTGGAAGGCCGACTCACCTCCATTTTTGAGACACTAACAACGTGCGTTCAGAGACTCTCGTGTTCCACTTACCCGGCGTAGCGTGCTAGTAGCTACTAGGAAGAGTTGGACACGTAGCTACTAGGAAGAGTTGGACACTGGCGTGCACGACGCATAGCGGCAGCCGTGCTGCAGGCGATGACCGTCTTGGATGGTCCCTGCCCAAGCACAGTAATTTTGACTTGAGGAAATCCCGACTTTCACAGAGTGCAACATTGATTTGTCCTGAGACCGACGGTCAGCCAGATCGAGCAACTCTTGACATTTGGAGATGGCCAAAAGGAGTCAAGCACGGCGCATCAAACAAGCGCGACGCGGGCGGTTCCGCGAAAATTGGCCGCGCTTCGGCAAGACGCGACCATATATAAGGTTTCAGGCGCGTCTTGTCGCGCCGCCCGCGTCCCCGGCGCCAACCTAGCCACCTTCAACGACCTCCTTTTTCCTCTACCACCACGTCCTTCCCAGCGACGCGTCCCTCCAGCAATGCGGGTCACCAGACAACGTGCACGCACTTCCCAGTCCGCCTCAACCACCCCCAGCACCGGCGTTTCACCTGTTTTCAGTGCGGACGCGTCCTCGCGGTCCACCCCTGCCACCTCTCACCTCGATGAAGACGAGGATGAACTCAAGCTGCCCACTGCAAAGCAATCCAAGAAGAAGTCCGTCGCTGTGAGCAGGAAGCGTGTCTTTGAAGAGGAAGTCGAAGAGGCAGACGAGCCCTCGTCTGCAGCAAGAGCCTCGAAGCGGCGTGCGGTGCAGCGCACTGCATATGTTGAGATACCGGTCGCCACAACGGCCAAGGTCATTCACCTTGCACTGAGTGTGAAAAGTAGGTGCTCAACGTCTGTTGATAGACCTCTGCGTCGGCCTCGACGCCTGCCAAGGCAACGCGTGCAAGAAGGCCGTCCGCTATCGAGGAGCTCGTCTTGGACGACTTCGCAGACTCTGAAGTAGAGTTTGTGGAGTCGGATGACAGTGGCTCGAACTTCGACCCTGAGGACGACGAAGGTGGATCAGACTTTGAAGAAGACTTCGACGAAGACGACGAAGCGGTGATGATTGACGGTGCGGTCAGGCAGTCGCTGCAAACCGCGCGTGAAGAGCAAGACCGTGCATCCGGCCTGATCAGCGCTGGCGCTGGATCGTCCAAGTCCCGCCCTCCTACCAACAAGGCAGCTGCTCGGAGAGCTGCTGCGGCAGAGCGTCGCCTTGCTCGTGAGAAGACGATCGAGGTCATCGACTTGACTTCTGAGTCCGGCGCGCCATCGGTCCTGTCTGAGTCGGAAGACGAGCCGCTTGCGACGAAGGGCAAGGGAAAACAGGTTGCAAGACCGAAGAAGATGACCCTGTCGGAGATGCGCGCGGCCATCAAGGAGGAGCGCAAGCAAGCTCGATTGCGTCGCAATGCTAGTGCCGTGGAGGAGGCCAAGATGCGCCAGAAGCTTGGGCGTCGCCTCACTCACGTATGTTAATTGCCTCGTGGATTCGAAAACTGTGTCGCTCACCTGTATGCAGGCGGAGAAAGCGACGATCGCTCTACGCAAGAACCATCCCGAACTGCGAGACGTCTGGGGCGACCTCGAGCGTGGGATCGAAATTGTCGTGCCCACGAAGGCGGAACAGCCGGAGGGCCTCAAAGTTCGGCTTCTTCCGTTTCAGCTTGAGAGTCTGTTCTGGATGAGGGAGCAGGAGAAGGGTATCTGGCGTGGCGGTATGCTAGCTGTGAGTACAGATAGTCTCTCATTACGTCGCGGGTGTTCATCATGCTCATTTCACTCTCAGGACGAGATGGGGTGCGTTTATGTCCTTCTAATGCGTCCAGTGGTCAGCAAACTGACTTGTCCGCAGTATGGGGAAGACCATCCAGATGATATCGCTCATGTATTCAGACCGTGGTGCAAAGCCCAACCTGGTGATAGCGTACGTCAGATACCCCCATCGCCATCAGAGCTGTCCTCACCGTTGCATATAGACCAACCGTCGCTATCATGCAATGGAGGAACGAGATTGAGATGCATACTGACAACGTGCTGAAGACGTTGGTATGGCATGGCTCGTCCAGGGAGTCTAGCATCAACGAGTTGAAAAAGTACGACGTTGTGCTCACATCGTATGCCGTCATGGAGAGTTGTTTCCGCAAACAGCACAGTGGCTTCAAGCGTAAGGGCAAAATCGTGAAGGAGAAGTCACCCCTTCACGCTATCGAGTGGAACAGGGTCATTGTAAGTGTCTTCTCCGCCCGGGGTGCATGCCAGCTGACCTCACCATTTCGCCGTAGCTTGATGAGGCGCACAACATCAAGGAGCGCTCGACGAACACGGCCAAGGCTGCATTCGAGCTTCAAGCCAAGTACCGGTGGTGCCTGTCAGGCACTCCGCTCCAGAACCGTGTCGGCGAGTTGTACAGTCTCGTGCGCTTCCTGGGTGGCGACCCGTTCTCGTACTACTTCTGTAAGTACACACGCTGCATATCGTCGTTCTCATTATCGACCATGTCGCAGGTAAACAGTGCGACTGCAAGTCCCTGCACTGGAAATTCAGCGACAAGCGCAGTTGCGACGGTGCGTACTTCGAGCCCTCGCCGATGTCGCGCCACTCATAGAAGCTGCGCTCAGACTGCGGGCACAGTCCGATGAAACATGTAAGTCTGGTATCTGCGCGCTCCGCTCGCAATACTGACCTCGTCGTCAGACATGCTTCTGGAACAACGAGATCTTGACACCCATTCAGAAGAACGGGATGCTCGGTCCCGGACAGGATGCTTTCAAGAAGCTGAAGATCCTGCTCGACCGGATGATGCTGCGGCGTACCAAGGTGTGTACAGTGTGGACGCTCAACCAGCCAGCTTCTGATCCTATCGATACTAGGTTCAACGTGCCGATGACTTGGGCCTTCCTCCCCGCACCGTGATTATCAAACGTGACTACTTCAGTCCCGAAGAGAAGGAACTGTACCTCTCTCTGTTCTCGGACGCGAAGCGGCAGTTCACGACGTATGTGGACTCTGGCACTGTCCTCAACAGTAAGTCGCATACAGACAACTCTCTGGCACATGATATGCTGACAATCACCACTCAAGACTACTCGAACATCTTCAGCTTGTGAGTTGCGACACTGTTATCGTAGTCGGTAGTCTAGAGCTGACCTGATCGTGTAGGCTCACCCGCATGCGTCAAATGGCTTGCCATCCGGATCTGGTCCTCCGCAGCAAGAACAACGCTGGCATGTTTATCCAGGACGACGGGGGAGAAGGAACTGTCTGTCGACTTTGCAACGAGTTCGCAGAGGACGCAATCCAGGCCAAGTGCCGACACATCTTCGACCGCGAGTGTATCAAGCAGTACCTCGAAGCTGCCATAGAGCAGACGGTACGTTGCCACTCAACTACAGCCTTGAGGCGTGGCTGGCGAACTAACGTACTACATATAGCCCGCCTGCCCCGTATGCCACGTCGCCCTCACCATCGACCTAGAAGCCCCCGCGCTCGAGTTCGAGGAGACCGCAAAGGCGCGCCAGGGCATTCTCGGCCGTCTCGACCTCGACAAGTGGCGGTCGTCCACAAAGATTGAGGCGCTCGTCGAGGAGCTCAGCAACCTCCGGCAGCAGGACGCGACGACGAAGAGCATCGTGTTCAGCCAGTTTGTGAACTTCCTCGACTTGATCGCCTACCGGCTCCAGAAAGCTGGTTTCACGGTGCGTCGGACTGTACATACCCGGCATGCTGTGCGTCGTTGCTCATGGATAGTGCAGGTGTGCCGTCTTGAGGGCACGATGAGCCCTCAGGCCCGCGATGCTACCATCAAGTACTTCAGTATGTCCTGATCCGTGGATCCATCATAGAAAGCTGCTGACTTTGCCTATAGTGAACAATGTACACGTCACGGTCTTCCTCGTCAGCTTGAAAGCTGGAGGTGTCGCGCTTAACTTGACCGAGGCGTCGCGCGTGTACCTCATGGACAGTTGGTGGAATCCTGCGGTCGAATACCGTGAGTGGGCTCCTCATTTATATTGTCGATGCCGGTTCTGACGTAATGCTGCAGAGGCTATGGACCGAATCCATCGTCTCGGCCAGCGTCGGCCGGTGCAGGCCATCAAGCTCGTCGTCGAGGACAGCATCGAGAGTCGTATCATCCAGGTATGTCTCGCTTCAAACCTCCGCCCAACCACGTTCTTAACTCGTGCTACAGCTACAAGAGAAGAAGGCCGCAATGGTCGATGCTACTTTGTCTGCTGACGATTCCGTAAGTGCCTTCGCATTCAGCAATGGGTTCGAAACTTATATTGTGACTATAGGCAATGGGTCGTCTGACTCCAGAGGATGTGAGTATATCTTCCCCTTACCGTGGCGCGTTTTCAGTGGTACTGATGTTCATGGTTCCTCAGCTCGGTTTCCTCTTCAGGCTCTGAATGGTCGCCTGTTTCATCGCACACTTCACGAACTCGGTGTGCGACTGTACTCTGCCAATACCCCGCGTGTTATCTCCTCCTCGTTCCTAGGTGCCTCTCTCACTGCCGATAGTGTACTAAAACTCAGTGCCTAATCGTCACTGGATAAGGTTATGTTATATTGCAACACTTGCCCCCTTGCCCCGCTCGTATTCATTACGCTAGTGACCGTCCCGCTCGCCCCTGTCCCGCTCGCCCCTGTCGTCGAATCGCTTTCTTGTTTCGCTGCACCTCGCTCTCGGTACTGCTTGATCCGAAATCTTGTATGTAGAGCCGCGCAGTACGCGTACGCGCGCATATACACGTATACGCGCATCAATACGTCGCCTTGTGATAGGGCAACAAACATCCCGGTCGTGTCAGAACGGACTCGCTTACCGTAGCCATCAGTATCCTCCGCAAGCAAGTTCCATTATACAAGAGTTAGAATTACAACGATATGAGGTATATGGCACGCGAGTCCGCACGGGTGCCCAAGCACGCCAGTGCTCACAGACGAGCGTTCTTGGGCATCTTCTTGATCGCCTGGCGCACGCCGAGGTCGCCGAGCACGTCCTCGGAGCCACCGAGAATGGCGTCGTACGGCGACGTCCGGTGGTACTGCGTGTCGGATCAGCGTCAGTGACAGTTCTATTTGTTGCTCGAGGGCACCGGCGCGTGCTCAGCTTACGTTCTCGATGAGCTTGCCCATGCCTGTCGCGGTGATGCCCCGCCCGCCGAAGAGGAGCGTCGCGTCTTCCGCGGTTTCGCGCCCTGTGCGGGTGATGTACCTGTACGGCGACGATGAGCGCCCGCACAAGGTCGGGATGAGGAGGACTAGAGCGTACTGCTTAAGCAACCCGATGGAGCCCGCGATCTTGTCGGACTGCTCGTCGTACGACATCTGCCGCATCCTCCTGTCAGCACGCCCGCGAGGGCCAGCAACAAGAATGGAGAGGAACCACGGACGTTGTTCATCTGGTGGGTGACGAACTCGAGCCAGTTCTGCCCGGCCTCGACGCGCGCGATCATCGCCGCGAGGCGCGCGCGCACGACGGGCTGCGCGTTGAGCGGGCGGCCGAACGCGACGCGCTGCGCGGTCCACTTCAGGCACTCCTCGACCGCACGCCGCTGCGCGCTGAGGCTCGTGCAAACGATCATCCAGCGCTCGTGGTTGAAGTTGCTGAGGACGACGTGCATGCCGTGGCCGACGGCGCCGAGCGTGTGCGCGAGCGGCGCGCGCGCACCGTCGAAGGTCACGTACGACGTGCCTGCCGTGGATGAGTACGCAGTCTTGACGGCCTTGGTCGAGATCGCGTCTTGGCGCTCGACGAGGATGACCGTGTACCCGTTCTGGCGGAAACGGTCAGCACGACACGGGGGCTGGTCGTGTGCAGCACTCACGTCTGTCCTGCATGCGACAGTGAAGTAGTCCGCGAAGGTGCCGTTCGTGATCCACCTACACAGGTGGTTGTCAGCCTTTGACACGCTTGGCTAGATTTGCGAGGAGCCCACTTCTTGGTGCCAGTAATAACCCACTCGTCGCCATCTCGCTCGGCATACGTCTGCAGGCCGCTGACATCGCTCCCTGCGAAGGCCTCGCTGATCGCCAGACAGATGAACTTTTTACCTGATAGCACTTCAGGTACGACCTTCGCCTGCAGCTCCGGCGAGCCGTAGTTGAGCACCGGAGGCAAGCCGATAACTTCGCCAGCCAGGAGCGCGTCGACATAGCCACGCGTGCCGAGGCGTCCGACTTCGAAATTGACGATGAGCTGATGGCGCGCAAATGTCAGGCAGATGCATAGGAGGGGATGTGCTGGAAACGCGCACCTCGTGGAAGTGGTCAAACTCCTCCGGGGTGACTATGCCGCCCATGAGCGTTAGGCCCTTCAGGTGCTTGCCGGGCCCGATACGCATAGCCGGGATGTTGTTCTCACTGTACATCCAGGTCAGCTGAGCCAAGTGCAGCCCACGAACTGATGCTCGCCATACCAAAGCTTGTCCACAACCTCTTGCGATATACGCTTCCCGTCTTCTTCGTGGCGGACTGCGTCGGGGTACACGACCTCTTCGAAGAACTTGCGAACTGCCTTCTGGAATTTCCTGTGGCTGTCGTTGTAGTACGGGCTGTGGAAGCCAGGCAGAAGCCACGCGGGCTCTGCGTAAGGCACCTGTGACGCCTCGCCCGCTGCCACTGGCTTGATGACCTCTTGCTGGCCCTCAATAGTGCCGATCTGCAGACGGGCGTACTGGGGCTTGAGTAGGACCTCATGGCGGTGAAGACCAAAGAACGCTTCAGTCGCGTCTTTGCCAGCTGTGTAGTGTTGTGAGTATCGACTATGGTGATCATGAGCTCAGGGAATAGCACGGATGTCGGGCAGGTAGACTTGGAACCAACGGTGAATCTGACGAGGGCTCAAGATGTCCTCACACTTTCGCACTACACGTACCCGCAGGTGATCCCGCGGGTCGTGAGAGGAGATTGCCTTCCATTCACAAGCAGTACGAGGAGCCTGTTGTGCATGGCAACACAGCACCGACCATGTACGTACGAGAGCTCAGGGTGATTCTGCTCTGCCCCCAGACAAGAGTCATGCCTCATTGCATCTCCACGGACGCTGAAAATGGACAACCTCAACCAGATCTGTTGTACACTAAGTGGGTCACACCCAACGGTTCATGAATTTGCGGCCATGTAGCCCTCTCGACTGCCGTGCTTTTCCCTAGGACTTTGAGACACAAGGACAGCCGTACGCACCAATGTTCTTCGTGAGCAACACACCTGCTCCTCCGGGGTGCAGGTTCACGAAGCGAGAAATGTCGTAGACTTTGGAGTCAATAATGATCCACTGAAATTATACTCAGCGAAGTATTCCACGGACAATCTCAGGTTACTTACCAGGTCACCCTGCTTGTTATGCTGGCCCCGATTGGAAGTGTGAGCTGTCATTCGGGGAGACTTGGCCTAGAACATTTCGCTCACCAGTGCGACCTCTTCCACGGTGAACGTCTTTCCAGCCATATCTCTGCCTCTATGTGTGTCCGAAAGGTGGAGGGGTCGATGCGGGGCAAGAGAGGGGTCCGGGGATGGGCTGAGCGTTGCCCGAGCCGGAACAGTGCCAGACGCCACCGTGCGGGGAAACCGACTCCGAGTTTACCGGGGTGATCGGGAAACGGGCGCCTAATTGAGCATATGATTCTTGGCGGGTCTCGTCCAATCAAACTCTCCGTGTTACTTCCTCCTCGCTGCCAAGGGAGTGTCGAGTCGACGGCGAACGAGACACTTTTCGCGGCAAAGATAGATACTGTTTAGCTTGTATATCAGCGGATTCTACTCATCGAGGCGCCTGCATTTACCCATTGGTACGAGTCTTGTGGCCACCTCGGCAATGTGGATAGAGTCGTCTGATCCAGTTTTTGACTTTTTCCTTCAGTAAAATCTTGATATGGTCCAAGCTGGGGCCGACCAACGCGAGGGAGGTCCCCAAGCAGCTCCTGAACTGGAAGTGTTGGAGGACGTCCATTTGAACTGGATGAAATGCGCGATGGACATGGCAGAAGAAGCCCTCGCCGCCCAGGAGGTCCCCGTCGGCTGCGTCTTCGTCCGGGACAACAGAATCATCGCACGAGCGCGCAACAGAACCAACCAGTTACGAAATGTATGCTCTCCAGAAAACGCTCGAGTACGATCGCATTAATGTCCGGACCGGAAACAGGCAACGCGCCATGCCGAGCTCGAGGCGATAGACGAGATCCTCGCGGACAAGGCACTCACGCCCGCTCCGACTCGCTACCCGCTCGCGGACACGACACTCTACGTGACCGTAGAGCCCTGCATCATGTGTGCGTCCGCGCTGCGCCAGATGGGAATCAAGGACGTCTACTATGGTTGCGACAACGACCGCTTCGGCGGGTGCGGCAGTGTGCTCGGGGTCAACAGCGCGTAAGTGCTCCCCCTGCCCATAGATGACAGCGCGAAGACTGATAGTCAAACTCAAAATTACTTGTAGTCTCCCGCACCCAAAGCACCCTGCGTACTCCGCTGTCGGCGGCTATATGCGCGACGAGGCGATTATGATCCTCCGTCGCTTCTACGTCACTGAAAACACCAACGGTCAGTGGAACTTTACGAACCCCCTCTCGTTTGCAACACCGAGGGACTGACGTACATCTCGCGCAGCGCCAATACCAAAATCCAAGGCAAACCGCGTGCTCAAGACAGAGATCCCTTCACGCTCGCGCGCGTCACCAAACCCGCGAACATGACCCTATCTGAGCGGCGAGGTGGCCATCGTGTTTATCGCACACCTCCACATCGGTCGACGGACCCAGAAAGTTCACCTCGTTCCCCGACACACGCCAGACAACCCCCGTGAGCCCCCTAGGCGTTTGGGGCACGGCAGAACATGTGTTAATGAACCGCCATCCCCACACCCATCCGCTCAACACCGCTCCACGACCCGAAGTCCCCGTCCCTGCCCAACCTCCGTGCGCCACGGAGCCGGAGCCTCGCCGAGCGGGAGGCACCCGCACCGCACGCAAGCAGCCTGGACGCGTCGCCGACAGTCATACACTCCATAGCCTGAGTGAACGCAATCCATAGCGCGCCGTCCAGATTCTGGGGACCCAGAACTGCGATTGAGATGTATCGATGGCACTAGTCAGAAGCTAGTCGCACTTCGTGCCCAATGCCCAGCCCCTCGTATACTGATAGCGATCCGAAGGTGCCACCGCCGCCCACGCGTCGTGTCGCCCGAGGCTAGTCCTGAATTGTGCCCGGGTGGACCGCCGGGAACGTTCCTCGTCGCGCCGCATACATGCGCCCACATACTCGCACACCAGCTGCACAGGTCTCGATCAGTCGTACTCATCACCGGCCGATCACCCCCGTTAGTGGTACAGTGCTGCTCCCGACTGCGCAACGGCGGCACGCGCAAGCTCTCGTAACGGGGTTCATTCCACGACGCGCCTGTAAAGCGCCAGATTAGTGTACACAGGCCGTACCAGTACTACGAGTACAGAGCGTGTGACGGACGTATGAGTAGTAGCGGATTGTACAATTACTAGGCCATCATCTATGGGGTGGGACGGCGGCAGGTTTGGCGGCCCTGCAGCACATCTGCCACGCTAACACCAAGGAGAACACTCGTCAACCTCTACCAGAGCACGATTCAGGCTCCTCCCTTAGGGTTCAGCTATCCTGCGATGCAAGTCACGAGGCCGACAGGGCCTCGACGACCATGCAGCGTCTCGTGTGTCGTGATCACCGAGCTATCGCAGCAAGACACCGCCGGGAAGCGCGTCTACCCCCTGCCCTTGAGGAGCCCGTCCCGCTCAGCGCTCCCCGGCAAACAGCATACGAACGCAGCGGGGACTACGAGTCGGCGGCGAGCGCCCGCCGCTCCTCGCGGCGCGCGGCACTGGTGCGCAGGAGCCACGCGAGGTTCTCGTACACGACGAACGTGACGCACGTCCCGGGCAGGACGCGGACGAGGTTCGTGCCGAGCCCGCGGTAGAAGCCGCGCACGCCCTCCTCCGCGAACGTCCGCTTCACGCACGACGGGATGGTCGGGTACAGGTGCACCGTCGCGTTGTTCTGCGCGCGCGGTGGGCAGGGTCGGTGTCAGTGCGGTCGTACGAGACGTGGATTGGAATGGGCGCCTCGGCTGACCTGTATGCGGGATCGGACGACTTGGTACGGGTACGTGCACGCGAGGGCGATGAGCTTGCTCGCGCCGGACATGAGCGTGTAGGCTGTGTTCGACTAGAAAGCCAGAGTCAGGGAAGGTCTGGAGAAGTGAGAAACCGTGAGACAGACGCACGAGCTTGTCGTCCGCGGGGGTATAAGTCTTTCCCGCTTTGAGAAATTGCCGCTTTTTGCGCTCAAAGCCCCAACGTTTCATTTCTTCATACATCATGAACTGAATTGCGCCATTGCTAACGCCGAAGAGCGCTAGGGTCGTGCCGCGGTACAGCCCGGAAATCCCTTCGTTGCGGTATATTGACGACAGACCGTCTGAACACAATTCCTTCTGTCAACAGCGCGGCATGCATACAGGTGGATGATACATACGCCAGAGGCTGCGGTACGCCTTCGGGTCCTTCGGCTGTGTCGTGAACATGCGGACTTTGACGACCCATATGGGATTGGTCATGATTGCGGTCACGGCACCTGTGCACGAAATGCACGTTAGCACGGCCGGCGGGAGCGACGGCGAGAGCCATGCGAACTCGCTTCTGCAGAACACAGGAGGTATGCGCCGGGCGACAGCTTGTAGTTCGGGTCCCCGCCGGACGCGCGCTGCTTGAGCATATGGTAGCTGAGCGCCCCGGACCGCAGGAAAGATTTCGGGTGTTCAGTATCCTGCTGGCAATGTCGTCGGCAGGAGAAACTCACAAGAGAAAGTAGAGGCCCCAGCTCGACGCGTTTCCGGCGATGTTAGCCCCGACGCCTCTGTACAGGCCCTTCCACCCGTCCCGCGCCTGTATCTCGGTCAAGGTCGACCAGATGGCTTTCCCGATGCCGCCCTTCGGCTTGTCGGTCGCTACCTGGAACTTGACTTTGAGGAGGTCGAGCGGGTGCATGCAGAGCACCGCGACGACGCCTGCGCCCAGTCCCGCGAATGCATGGTCCTTGACGCGAGCATACGAGTCAGCTGTACACGAGCAATCACAGCTGTGCCGGTACGTACGATGGCTGCGGTCGGAAAGAAGCTCGGTTGGGGCTTTTGCGGGGCGGACATCCACACGCACTGACTGCTGGCGAGCCGGACGAGCAAGCGCGGGCGATCGTTGGGGACGGACAGCGACGAGGAGGGGAGTAAGCTCGGGGGCGCCCGCACCACCGCGCAAGAAATTCTGACGTTTGTCGCGGGGCAGGAGAGATTAGATAGGCGCTCGTTTTGTGTAAGTTAGGTCAATTCGCATTCGCTCTCGCGTAGATAGTGTACACTCGAAAGGTAAAACGTGAACTTGACCATACTATGTAGTCAAGTAAGGCTACACGAGGGCGTGTGTGATAACCAGTATTACTACTTTCAGGACCGACGCGCGCGGAAGCAAGTCCCGGTCCCGGGCGCTGCGGCCAGCTGTTGCGCACTGCAGACCTCCGTCGACGCGTCCGGTTTCTGTGTCTTGTGCCCGCCGTGTCTGTCTCCGTGTTTGTTACGTCTGTGCTGCCTCTGGAACACGGACGCCGACGAGCTTGTCGGAGGAATCTTAGACATCCCTCTCGCTGTGGTTACCGCCTGCCAATTGCAAGCAGACACGCCTCCGGACGGCGGACCCCTCGAACGCGCGTCGCTGGTAGCCGCTAGGATCCTCGCGACTCTGATTCGGCCGCGGACTGAAACTTGAGAGGGCGACGTCTCGACCGGTTCGACGGCGTTCATCGATCGCGGATTGCGTTGCTCGCGTTTGCGAATCGCGGGGCGGAGAGCGAAACATGTAATAATCCGCGCACAGGTGTCGCAACCCAGTCGCGTTCGCAGTCACGCTGATTTGTTCCTGGGCAGAGAGATCGCGTTCCCTTGTCTGGGCAGTCATCGATATAGCCTGAGATCCCCCGATTCTCCACTGTATCTATAAAGCACATGCTCTCAGGCGTGGCAGCAAGATCTCTCCGAGCTCCACCCGCTCTTATAAGAGGCCCTTTCCGGCTATCGACCCGTCTGGCCTCGACCTCCAGACCACTCAACATGCCTCTCACTCCCACCCGCTGGGTGCCGAACCGGTATCCTCAGGCCCGACGTTCCGACCATGTCGACGTATACAAGAGCGAGGCGAAGGGTGAAGTGCGCGTGCACGACCCCTACCAATGGCTGGAGAAAAACACCGAAGAAACCGAGGAATGGACAACCGCCCAGGAGCAGTTCACGCGCCAGTACCTCGACCAGAACCCGGAACGACTGGACCTAGAGAACCAGATCCGGGAGAACATGGACTACGCAAAGGTGAAGACGCGTCTTTTACGCGTTTTGACGCGTCCAGAGGTACTCATCATGTCCTCCAATGTAGTTCTCCGCGCCCGCGTTGAAGGACGACGGGCGGTGGTACTGGTACTACAACAGCGGCCTTCAAGCACAGTCTGGTCCGTAGCTTTTGACGCTTGTCGTACAAAGTTCTGATAAGCTGACTATACCGGCCCGTTCACCAGTCCTCTACCGCTCCAAAGATGGAACCCTACCCGACTTTTCCCAAGGCAAAGACCCAGGCGGGGAAGTTTTCTTCGACGTACGGTGCATTGCCATTGTCACGCAAATGACGGCTCTGACCGCGGTTTTCGATCTCAGCCCAACTTACTGTCTTCAGACGGCACTGCGGCGTTGGCTGCGACCGCGTTTGCACGCTCAGGAGAGCATTTTGCCTACGGAATATCGCGTTCGGTGAGCAGCTCGCTGCAATGCCACTCCGACGGACGTTCACAGATCTTCTATGTCTCTTCTAGGGCAGTGACTTTTTCACGATCTATGTCCGCCCTACGTCGGAACCTCTCGCTGCCATAGACGGTAAGAAGGTGTCTCATGACGACAAGCGGCTTCCCGAGGAGATCCGGTTCGTGAAGTTCTCCGGCATAACGTGGACGCACGACTCGAAGGGGTTCTTCTACCAGGTAGGCGCCGCCGCATTTCCCAGGTCGACGGCTACTCAGCGTCATGCTATGCACTTTCTCTCGGTGCTCTGCAGCGGTTCCCATCTCGGGAGTCTCATGGCTCGGCGGCAGACGATTTGGCAGGCACCGAAACGCAAAGTGACAAGAACGCGATGCTCTTCTATCATAGACTTGGCACGCAGCAATGTACGTCAGGACCTCTGGCTTCATCCGGGAGTCATTGCGTATCTAGATGCTGATTACCGCAATTAACAGCCGAGGACGTCCTCGTGTACAAGGACGAGTCCAATCCGGAGTGGATGTGGGGTACCGAGATCACCGAGCTCGACGGACGTTACCTTCTGCTTTCCATAAGGCGGGACACTTCGCGTGTACGTGTCCAATAGGGTTTGGGAGCACCGGATGAATACCGAGTTCTCACACTCTCCTCTCCGCAGAAAAACCTGCTATGGATCACGGACCTGCAGAAGGAGAAGATTGGCCAGAACATGCAATGGGACAAGCTCATTGGCGAATTTGAAGCCAACTATGAATAGTGAGTTCCGTTCGGTGACGTACATGGTGATATGGCGGGAGTTGACGCGTCGGCAAATTGCCTCGTAGCATCGCGAATGACGGTACCAAGTTCTATTTCCTCACGAACAAGGACGCGCCAATGTACAAGCTCGTCACCGTTGACATCTCCGAGCCTGCCGGCAAACGCGTGTTCAAGGACCACATTCCGGAAGACAAGAAGGCGCACCTGCAGGACGTTTGCGTAATCAACGACGACCACGCCGCCATTGTCTACAAGCGTAATGTGAGTGGCGACTCTGAGCTATGACGTATGCCCTAGCTGATGCCGTGCCTCAGGTCATAGATGAAATCTACCTGTACCAGCTGTCGACTGGTAAAAGGCTTACGCGACTTGCACCGGACTTTGTCGGTGCAGCATCTGTGAACGGTCGCCGCAAACAGCCGTTCTTCTTCTCCACCTTAACGGGCTTCACGAACCCCGGCATCGTGGCTCGGTACAACTTCGAAGAGAAGGACGAGGACAAGCGATGGAGCATCTACAGGACGACTCTCGTAAGCGGCCTCGACCCGAAGGACTTTTCTGCAGAGCAGGTGGGTCAGCCCATGACGGTCGTGGACGCGCGAAGTGACAGCGTCGTAGGTCTGGTACACCAGCAAGGACGGCACCCGTGTGCCGATGTTCATCGTACGGCACAAGGACACGAAATTTGACGGCACGGCCCCCGCGCTACAATACGGTGAGCATCTCGGGGCCGCGTGTGCCGTGCCTGCTGACGCCCCCTGGCTGAGCACAGGGTACGGCGGATTCACGATATCCATCAACCCATTCTTCAGCCCCTCAATCCTCACCTGGATGCAGAAGTATGGCGCCATCCTGGCCGTCCCGAACATCCGCGGAGGCGGCGAGTTCGGCGAAGAGTGGCATCTGGCGGGCACGCGCGAACGGAAGGTGCGTGCGACAGGCTGAGCGTGTCCGCGCGGTTCCGGCTGACGAGTTGCGCGCAGGTGAACTGCTTCGACGACTTCATCGCGGCGACGTACGTCACGCCTGCTATCTGGACCCCACTCTCGCGCGCATGCTGATGTCCGTCCGCTCAGGCAATTCCTCGTCGACAACAAGTACGCGGCGCCGGGCAAGGTTGCCATCAACGGCGGTTCGAACGGAGGTGCGCGCCCCCGCCGGTCTGTTGGAACCCCGCGCTGATCAATGTGGTGCACTCCGTCCCCTATCGCTAACTGCGCTGCCAGGCCTGCTCGTGGCGGCGTGCGTCAACCGGGCTCCTGAGGGCCTTTTGGGGGCCGCGGTGGCCGATGTGGGCGTGCTGGATCTTCTGAAGGTGATACGCAAGTTGCCGTCTGACGTCATACGACTACTGACCGCTTCGCCTCCGCATCCGTAGTTCGCGGACTTCACAATTGGTACGCGTGCCACGCCCGCTCGGCATCGGGCGCGAGGCTTTCTCTCTCAGCTCACGGTGTTGACGTTTCCTCGTCGCAGGTCGCGCATGGACGTCCGACTACGGCGATCCCCACAACCCGCACGACTTCGACTTCATCTACCCTATCTCGCCACTGCACAACGTGCCGACGGACAGGAAGCTGCCGCCTACCCTGCTGACCACTGCAGACCGTACGTTGTGTGCCATTGCTTCAGTTCGAGTGACCTGACACGGCACATGCTGGGCAGACGACGACCGCGTCGTACCTTTGCACTCGTTCAAGCATGCCGCGACGCTGCAGTACCTGCAGCCGAACAACCCCCACCCGCTGTTGATCCGCATCGACAAGAAAGCGGGACATGGCGCGGGCAAGTCGACCGAGATGCGGTACGTCCCCTAACTTGATCCTGGATTTCTCCGGTAGTTCAGGGTACTAAACGCTTAATACTCAGCATCCGCGAGTACGCGGACAAGTATGGCTTCATCGCGCAATCGCTCGGCCTGAAGGCCAAGAGCAGCTAAGGGTGCACTCGCGCCCTGCCAAACCAGGCATGCCGTCAAATTGTTGGGCTATGGGTAGCGCTTCTTTGGGGGCTTTCAGACGAGCTTTCGCGATATGTCACATGGACTCTGTCGATAATGATGTTTTCCCTCCTCATCCCTGCCCCCCCTTCCGCGTGTCTGCGCGGACATTCAGTCGTGAGCAGTCCACGCTGCTTCGTGAGCGCACTGTGGGTATGGGTGACCGGTGCGCGATATCAAGCCCCCTGTGCTCTTCTGCTGCTGACACCGGTCCAAGGTTTCTTCACGCGTGATTGGCTCGGGCGAAAGAAGGGCGTGCTCGCGCACTGCTTCATGCCGTCGTTAACCGATAATCTAGGGCTCATCAGCCTCTGCCGCGCACGTTCAGTCAATGCAGGGTTCCCAGGAACAGACTCAATGCGCCACCGCGCACGATTTGCGCACCGAGCTTCTTCGCGCGCAGTTCCAGGCTATGGCTATCGCTCGCAGTCTAGAACCCTGGGACGATTTCATTGACGGTCCCATCGCCATGTGCGCGCGAAGCGAAGCTCAAACCTCTGCTCGGTCGATTTGTAACTATGAGGGTGTTTTTTCTGTGCGGCGGCCGCGTGCGTTCACACGAGACGGGTGCTATGGGAGATAGTGGGCTTTGGCCTTGAATGTATGCAACGACCCTGGGTAGGCCGTGCTGCGTACTCGCACTTCTGCCTCCATTGGTCTTCTTTGTCGCGTTACGAAACCGATGGGCGACTTCACTTGCACGGACCGAGGGCTATGCTGCTAACCTGCACTGCCCTAGGTACCTAGCGACGACCGGAGTTAGAGACTTGGCGAGGTACCATACGGAGGTGCGTATTGTCAGCCTATCAGTTGCGGATCGACGTTCGCGCACAGCTCGTCATTGCCATGACTGTTTACTAAAACGCGGCGTACACAGAACGGCGCCTCCTGTCGAAGAAAGGCTCCCCGGGGATACAGGATTCTATATGTGCGAAGTCTATGTATGTCGCGCAGTGCGATGGACCCGGATGTTTCTTCAGCCGGACCTGCGCCGTCGGAACGCTTGGACAGCCTCGACAACCACGCAGTGTGCCTACACGACGACCGCTCGTCAAGGATACTAAATTGCAACTAACCTCACTGGCGCCCTCACATCATCGTCACTTGTGGATCGTCTAGTGTGTGCTATAGTCTGACAGCTCTACTATGACATTGTAGGCCTCGTGCTAGCCATGCAATTCGTGCTGGTGGCACTTCGGTCCCTGGGATACCTCAAAGCGCTGGGTGACATGGTTGCGATCGTACTATGTGCGGGCAGACATACTGAAGTGCGAAGTCGAGTGAGGCGTAGGTATCACCTGCAAGGTTCTAGAAGACACCTAGACTGTCATCCAACGTGCACATATCGGTACGTGCCTTGAACGCCCAACCCTCGCCGGTAATACTGAAACGCGTCGCGTAGCAATAAGGTGGATGATATGCCGCCTCCAAGTCCCACCCGGGAAGACGACGAGGATGGAGTCAACTTCTCGCGACGGCGGTGCCCTGCTGAATAGACACAGCAGTCATACGCGTCTTTTTTGGCTCCTTCCACCCGACTCATTCGCACTCATCCGTCAGCAGCCGTTTGGACACAGCGCCGCTGCCGTAGGCCATCCTCTCGTAACTGATAGTCCCCGTCGCTCGGCTATAGCACTCGTGACATCCTCGCACTTTGGTAGCTGTCCCTGTAGCGCGTATGGTCCTCGTTTATATACCAAGGCATCCGTCTGGTTGCTCCACCCACGCCTCATTCATCCAGACCGTCCACCATACCACGCTAATTCCACAGCACGAATCATGCCCAAGTTCACCGTAGCAATTGCGTACGTGTATCTTCGTTCTTCCATGCTCGACTGCCGAATGACGGACCTTCCAGAGGTGCGGGCCTTTGCGGCTTGGTTTTTGCCTTGGCACTCGAAAAATACGCCCCGGACGTGGACTTTGAGATATACGAGGCCGCTGCCCAACTATCCACCGCCGGCGCTGGGATAGGGGTTCCGCCGCGGACCTGGTACATCCTCGAGAAACTCGGACTTGACCAGTCCCTGCTCCAGTTATCCGGGAACGGAACGAAGCCAAGTACGTGGAGCGTTTATCGGGATTGTAATGTGCATATAGCTCACGCCCTGCCCCCCACGCCCTTCCCTGCACTCCCAGAGATGCCTGTCTTGTACCGCAAGTCAGACCAGCCCGATGGCTTCCAGTTTCACCAAGGCGATTCATCTGGCGAGTGGGCACGAGGCTGGCTATGCGGACCATCACTTATACACCCTCACAGCGGAAGACAACCTCACGTTCCACCGACCAGACATGCAGAGGGTCTTCTCGGAGAATCTCCGCTCCGCGGAGCGCATACACCTCCGCAAGCGTGTGGTCTCCTACACACAACCTTCGGACGGCACCGGCAAGATCGAAATCCAGTTCCAGGACGGCACAACCGCGACGTGCGACATCCTCGTCGGGGCGGACGGGATCAAGTCGCGCGTCCGCACGACACTTTACACTCATCTGGCGGACGTGGCCCAGGCGAAGGGGGACACCGCCCAGGCAGAGGAGTTGAGACCATGCATACCTGCGGTGTACTCCGGGGCGTCCGTCTTTAGAGGCGTGCTGAAGAGGGAGCATGTCGATGGTACTCTCGCGCATCTATTCGACGCAGATTCGAGTATCGTTATGGTAAGCCTTGCCCACCTGTCATCGTGTCAGCCGTCGACCTCAACCTGCGACGTGTACCACAGTATTGCGGCAAGAACAAGGTGTGTAGTCAAGCGTGCTCGAGTGATAAGATGTACCAACGGATTACATCTACCACAGCATGTGGTTGCCTACCCCATTCAACAGGGTCAGGGGCTCAACGTAGCAGCTATCGTAGCTCAATACGAACTCGCAAACACCATCTACGAAGGACCGTGGGTCCATGACGCCGACAGGGAGACTGTCAAGGAGACGTACACGGGATGGGAACCCGTTATCACGGATATTGTGCAGGTGTGCTCGTCCTTCCGCTCGCCTGGGGACCGCAGCTGAGGCACTTGGACGATCACCTTCGTTAGAACATGCGCACCTGGAGCAAGTGGGCGATCAACGTCGTGAAGAAGCTACCGACCTTTGTGGACGGACGGGTTGCGCTGCTTGCTGACGCGGTACGTTCTCGCCGGATTCAGGAGGATGTCGACTGACCAGGCGATGCTCATACCACCATCCCTCGCTCAGCGCTCATCCTCAGTCTCGCTCTTGTCTTGATGTCATTGGTGCTGCGGACCTCTAAATTGAGCAGGTATAAGCAGGATCCTCTTCAGGACCGATGGGTGGATCTCCTCCATTTCTGGCAGGTGCATCCACTTCTCATAAAGACTTGAGACAATACTGACAGTTGGTATAAAAGCATGCCAAAGACTACCCTGTTGGAGTATAAGACACTTTGGTTATGGACACCTTTCATCTAGTTACTTGGACCTTTACAGCTGATTGCTTACTTAACTTACTTTCAGTTCTGTACTCAATTACTTACCGTACTCTATCATTTTTGTTTGGCCTACATGTATCTAGCACCGCACCTGTCCCTTGTATACATCATCTATCTACTTGTCCCTCACACGTGCTTTACAACATACCCATACATGTTCCACTGCACACTCAACATCCTGCCTGTTCCCACATGAGGCATGCCATGTGAGTGTGTGTTCCCATCAAGCAAAGAGATGGTGTTAGGACCGTGCTATCCCGAAGCTTCTCCAAAGGTCAGGAGTTGGCAGAGGTACAAGGCAGAGTACATCTGGAGGTGGGACTTGGCACAAGGTGAGGACTTTTGCGAAACTATTAGTAACACATGGGTTCCTAGTTGGTGTCCTCTATTTGGATAAGGAGGGGGTTGGACTTGACAGGGGTTGTGGTCAGAGTAGATGGAGGTGGAACAGAGTGAGTGTCAGGCTTGGAGGTTCTTGGGAGTTAATGAGAGAGTGACGTGGGTTAACAAGATTTCCAAACTGAGTAACTACTACATTCCAGCTCAGTATTTATAGAGAGATGCCCTATTGTTGAGGAGAACAATAAGGCCGAACAGAATAGGCAGGAGCAGTGTGGAGTACAAAGTTTGTAGCCTTGAGGTCGGGGCTTATTATCTAGTACAGTCAGCACTGCACATGGGAGAAGTGAGTCAGGTATATATTTGAAATGAACCAGAATTTGGAGTACAGAGTAAACAGAAGTACAGAGGTGCAGTGGAGTAGCAAGTACCAGGATCTGGACTTGGAGTTTGAGCATGGAGCGTAATAGTGCCCTTCCTCTAGGCCCGAACCCCTAAGGGCCATAATTAGGTAAGACAGAGGATGGAGGAGACAGGCAGGTGTGGAGCATATGGAAAATCAAAAAAGAAGTCAGTTACGCACATCACCATATATGACCATTTGTCCAGTCATGCCTGTGCACCACAGAAAATGGCCAAAAACATCCCACACTGGATTTTCTTCAGATATCCGTGAAATCTCGAGGTGACTGAGATTTCATGAAAATAATCGAGATTGACATGGCAAAAAATGAACAAAAATGGGGGGTTTTTTACTGAGGCTGATCAGTGATGTTGGGTAGCAATGTCTCAGGCAGCTGGATTTACAGGCCTTTCTTAGGCGGGCAGAGGAGATGCAGCTGATTAGGCTGGTTGGATCAATCAGATGGACAGGCCTAATTAGCCCGCAAGTGTGGGACAACTAGGTGAACTCGAGCGGGGCACACTGGGAGGCATAGATGTGACCGACAGCATTGGAGACATTGATGTCACTCAGTTCTTCCTGTTGAAAGAGCCATGCCAAGCAAACAATCTTATGCATGATGGATAAGAGGGTTTAGGAACCAGAAGTGTTCCTTAGAGAATTGAACTTATGACACCGTAGCTTGGATGGGCCACCATACCCATGATGCGGGCGATAAACATGGGCTCCTGGTCAAGCCCATCATCGTGGTGGGTGCCGTTGACAGTGAGGAAGACACTGATGAAATGGAATATGAGTTATAAATTAGAGATAGTCGTGGAGGGCAAAAGCCTAACAAGTTGCCAATGTTAATGCTGAAATTGTTGACAGGGGGAGCAGGTTTGACTAAATTGCTATATCAGACAGTTGGAGGAAGGGAGTTATTGTAAGCGATGTGCCTATTGTTGTTAAGACATGATGGCCTTCACGAAAGACTGTTAGGACGCGTGCTGTGGGCAGGCAGGTAGGCGGAGACGGGATTCCGGGAAGGCCGGCGGAGTTCCGACCATGACACGGGGGTGTGGGGACTTGGCGAAACTATTGGTATCGCCCTGAGCGATCTCGTCGGGTGTCCCCTATTTACTAGAGTTCACCGACAAGGGACGGAAGACCGAGGTGTCTGACGGATATCCAAGGCGGGGGTCCGAGGAACGAGGGTGTATTGCGAGTAGCGTACTGAGAGCCGTAGAGTAACGAGCAAGAAGTAAGGACGAGGAGTAAGGAACAAGTATCCGAACTGAGGCAAAGGCTACTACCAGCGCGCCTTATATACTAAGCGAGCCTAACATATAAGGAAGGGGGCTTGCGTCACGGACATCGGAACTCCGGTGAGTCCGAGGTCCCTTGACGCAAGCCAAGAGAATGGAAGTTCTACTAGGAACTGTATGACGCCAGCGCAAGGAAGAATCGAGAGCGTACTAAATGTGGAAAGTCCGGAAGTCCTAACGGAACTCCTTCGAGGTCGCTCCGGAGTTCCGGCACAGATCGTGACAGTGCCCCCCTCCTAGGCCCGAGCCCCCGAGGGCCATAGCGTGACCACGGTAATGACACCGAGTGCCTAATGGGGGCAGCGCGGATCGCCCGTTGTTGAAACAGAGGACGGGGCAGAGCGCCCGCGAAGCTTGTCTGGGTTGGCGGCTATAAGAGCCCTGCTTGTGGCCAGCCCAAGTCCCAACCCCAAACCCAACCTCAACCACTTTCCACTCAGCCAAACCCCAGTCTCCCCCCCAGCAATATGTCTGGCATACCCCTGCAGCATACCCTCAAGGAGCATCTGGCGGCGGCCGAGGCGGAGGCGGTGCGGTTGCACTCGGAGGCTGAGCGCAAGCAGCGGGAGGAGAAGGAGCGCGAGCGGAGGGCAGCGGAGGCCGCAGCAGTGGAGGCAGCCAGGGCGGCGGAGGCGGCCAAGGCAGCGGAGGCGGCTAAGGCGGCGGAGGTGGCTAAGGCGGCGGAGGCAGCCAAGAAGCGGGCTGCCAAAGGAAGTCTGTTGGCATCCGAGATGGCGCCGAAGACAAAGAGGATGCGGGCGGCCGTGGCCAAGGGGAAGGCCCCGGAGAAGCCCCTGGTGAAGTCCAAGTAAGTCCGTCGGACTCCGTCGGATCTCCGACTAACTTTGGTTTTAGGGTCTCCTATAACGTGTGCGCCCACATTGGGCAGCCATGCTATTACTGCGACAGTGTGAAGGTGCACTCCTGCATCGAGTGCCACCACCGCAAAACCACTTGCCAGACCGACGGCAAGCCCTCCACTGGCCCGGTCCTGGAGGAGCCGACTGAAGGGTCCGGCGCCAACACCGGGGGTGCCATGCCCCGACGGCTGGGTTCGCGCACCGGGGCCGGGACTCCCGCCCCTACGGCCGGGAGTTCCGGAGGCGCCGCACTCCAGGCACCCACTTGGGCGGCCAACCCGGAGTCCTCTGACCTTCTGTCGGGGGACCAGCTCCTTCACATGGTCCTGGCGGAGCTCCAGGGCTTCCGGCGGGACCAGGCACGCGCCCAGGCCATGCACCAATCCACGCAGTGGGACATGGCGCTCCTGCACGTGGAGATTAAGGAGTTTCAGGAGGCCACGCAGCTCTTCCGCAAGGAGACCGTGGGGGCCCAGGAGCGCTACCAGGCGCTCGTGGAGTACATCGAGGGCCACCGCGAGGAGGACGAGGAAGAGTTCGTCCCGGAGCCGGATGAGGCAGCAGACGCGGCGGCTGCGAGCACAGAAGAGGCGGCAGAGGCCGAGGGTAACGAGTCGGGGTCCGGGTCGGAGGAAGAGTCGGGGTCGGAGGAGTCTGGTTCGGGAGACGAGGGCGAGGAGGAGTCGGGCTCAGGGGATAAGGGTGATGAGGGGGAGGAGGAGGAGGATGGGAGTTCCGGGTCGGGTCTGAAGTAGACCGTCGGAGTTCCGGGGGTTGTATGCTACAGTAAATAGTAAAGTGGTGAAATGTAGCGAATTCTTGGGGCATAAGCAAGCGTGAACGGAAGTGATAAGGAAGCAGTCTAATAAATGCGTCAAAGAACTTTGTCTAGTGGTCCTGGTTTGTCTGGGTATTTCCGGTGGAAGTCCGTGACTAGCTCCTGCGCGTGTCCGAGTTCCGTGGCCAAGATCCACGAAGTCTCTTCGTCCGTACCCTCGTAGCCAGCCCAACGGACTAGGTACAAGAGTTTACAGGACTTCCGGCGTCGGTCCAGTTTGGAGTCCAGGATCTCCGAGATCTCGTACTCCGGTTCTCCGTCGACGATGACCGGAGGCGGAGGCGGTTGTACACGTCCCGGAATTCCGTTCGGTGTGGCGGGCTCCAGCTGGGAGACATGGAAGACGGGGTGGACGGCACGCATGGAGTTGGGTAATCGAAGCGTGTAGGAGTGCATTCCCACCTTCGCGATGATTTCGAAGGAACCAAGGAACTTCTCCAATAGCTTCTTGGACGGATGCGTCGTTCGAATGTGCTCAGCCTTCAGGTACACCGGATCTCCGACATGGAAATCCGGGGCAGGGAGACGGTGCTTGTCCGCCTGCGCCTGGTAACGGGCCTGAGCTTCCGCGATCTGCGTCCGGAGGACCAAGTGGAGTTCCTCGAGGTCGACTGCAAACTCCCGGGCCCGGGCAGAGGTGAGGTCGCGTTCCAGGTGTACCGCAAGTCCGGGGTGATATCCCTTGTTCGCGAAGAACGGAGAGATCCCGGTAGTTGCATTAGGAGCGTTGTTATACGCGAACTCTGCCAACGAGAGTAAGCGGGCCCAGTTGTCCTGCTGGTAGTTGCAGTGGATCTGGAGGTACTGCTCCAGGGTCTGGTTCACTCACTCGGTCTGGCCGTCGCCCTCCGGATGATATCCGGAGGTGAAGTGTAGGCGCATGTCGAGGGCCTTTCCGAGGGAGCGGAAGAAATGGGAGACGAACTCGGAACCCCGATCGGAGGTGACGTTCGACGGAACTCTGTGCTTGGAGAAGACGTGCATGACGAACAGGTCCGCGAGCTCCGAGGCGGTTAGGGTGTTGTGCGTCGGGATGAAGATAGCCTGCTTAGTGAGGCGGTCGACGATGATGAGGATGGCGGTGAAGCCTCCGGAGTTCGGGAGTTGCTCGATGAGGTCCATTGAGACAGAGTTCCACGGGCATTCCGGGATCAGGAGTTGTTTGAGTGTCCCATAGGGAAGGTGCCGAGGGGTCTTTGCATGCGCGCACTGGGTGCAGGACTTCACATAGTCCCGGACGTAGGCTCGGAGTCCTGGCCATGCGTAGTCGCGGAACACCAGGGCCTGTGTCTTGTTCTGGCCCCAATGCCCAGCAGTCAGATGGTCGTGGCGGGATCGGAGGACTCGAAGGCGGAGATCCAAGGTGTCCGGCACGTAAATCCGGTCATTGAAGCAAAGAAGGCCTTTGTCGTTCCAGGACCAGCGTGATTCACCCTTGGTAGCGGCGGTGCGCGCGGCGGCGAGTTCGGGGTGGTACGGATCTGCGGACTGGGCAGAACGGATGTCCGAGCGGAGTTGTTCTTCGTCCAACAGGAAGGTTGCTCGAAGTACTGGTTCCCGGAGGTACGTCGCCCGGAGGGAGGAGGCAAGCTGTTCCTGCGTGAAGACAGGTCGGAAGTTGTGTGGGTTGACTACAGAGTAGTCACTGCCCCCCTCCTTTGGGTAGACGTCCCAACGTCGAGTGAGTGCGTCCGGTTTTGCGCCGAGTTTTCCGGGGCGGAAACAGATGACCAGATTGAATTGTGACAGGAACTCCGACCAGCGGGCTTGGCGACGCGTAAGGAGCTTCGTAGTGGAGAAGTACTCGAGGTTCTTGTGGTCTGTAACGACGTCAATCGGAGTTCCGGAGCCCTCGAGGTAGTGCCGCCAGTTCCGGAAGCACTCGAAGATCGCCAGGAGTTCCTTGTCGTGTGTGTCGTAGTTGAGTTCCGCTCTGGTCAGAGTCCGGGAGTGGAACACGATAGGATGAAGTTCCCCGGACTCCGTGGTGATAGATAGGATTCCGGCGATGGTGTAGTCGGACGCATCAGTTTCGACGGTGAGAGGGCGGTCAGGTTCCCAGTGGTGCAGGATGGGTGCGGAGGTGAAGGCACTCTTGAGCGCGTTAAAGGACTTCCGGCACTTCTCATTGAAGTTCCATGGAACTCCTTTGCGCGTCAAATGGGTCAAGGGAAGGACAATCTCGGAGTAGTTGTGGATGAACCAATGGTAGAAGTTTGCAAATCCAAGGAACGACTGGATGTCCCGGACCTTCCGGGGTTCCGGCCAGTTGAGGATCGCCTTCACCTTGGACTTGGACATAGTCAGGCCTTCGGGCGACAGAATGTAGCCAAGGTACTTGACGGACGTGGCATGGAACTCGCACTTGTCCGCACGAGCAAAGAGCTGGGACTTCCGGAGCCTCCAGAGGACTTCACGGACATGCTTCCGGTGTTCCTCGACGGAGTCCGAGTAGATGAGGATATCGTCGAGGTACACCACGACGCACACATCCAGGAGGTCCGCGAACACTTTATTAACGAAGCGTTGGAAGGCCGCCGGAGCATTCAAAAGTCCGAAGGGCATGACAAGCCATTCGAAGGAACCGTACCGGGTCCAGAAGGCCGTCTTCCACTCGTCGCCAGGTGCAATCCGGACGAGGTTATAGGCGTGACGGAGGTCGATCTTGGTGTAGATACGGGCCTTCCGGGGAGTGTCGAGGAGATCCGAGACGAGGGGTAACGGGTACTGGTTCTTCCGGGTGATCTTGTTGAGCCCCCGGTAGTCCACACACAGGCAAAGAGACCCGTCCTTTCTTCTTGACGAAGAGGACCAGAGCTCCGCACGGTGAGTTGGACGGCCAAATGAAGCCTGAATGGAGGTTTTCCTCGATATACCCGCGCAGCGTGTCCAACTCCACCTGGGACAGCGAGTATATCGGATACCTTGCCTTCTTCAAGGGTGATATTGAGGTCGTAAGGCCGGTGTTCCGGGAGGGTGTCCGCCTTCCTCTTGCTGAAGACGTCCGCGAAACTCGTGGTACTCCGGTGGAACTCCGGACAAGTCTGGCACTTCTTCCTCAACTGACGAGCTGCGGGCCTTCACAGAGTTTAGCGAGACGGCTGACAGATTGAGAGTAAAACTCTCAGCCCCGGGCAGCCGGCATGCTCGCACAAAGGCAGCGCATTAACCAGCGTAATCCGGGGTTCCGAATGGAGGTCCGAAAGGGTGTCCGACAAGGGGTCCAAAGAGGGGTCCGAGGGGGGAGAGGTCGTAGAATACGACTCTGCCGGGGGAACTCCGACCACGACGGACGGAGGTCCGGACAGAGAAGCCGAGGGCGCCAGGGGTTCCGAAGGTACAGGATGCGTTGGGGTGCAGTCCGGAATTGAATGCTGCGCTTCTTCCAGTCAATCAAGGGATTGTAAGCGGAGAGCCAGCTGTATCCCAGGACGGCGGAGACCGACTTGTCGAGCGGGTTACGAAGAATTCGACCGACATGACCTCTCCCGAGGGGAACTGAATGGGCAGGGTGGAAGTCCGAGAAATGACGTGGTTTGACGAACCGTCAAATAGTTGTAAGCGGATGGGAGGTACAGGATTCGTCGGAAGTCCGTGGCGATCTACGAAGGCTGAGTCCACGAAGCAGTGCGAGGAACCGGAGTCGACGAGCGCGCGCAATTCCGAGCGGACGAGCTCGGAGAACAGGGTGACATGGAGGGAAAGGGGATCGGAAAGAGCGGACGCGTTGAGCCGGAGTACCGAGGGGAGTTCCGTGCTGGGAGGGTCAATGCAGTCCTCGCCTGACACGGAAGACCGAGGACTGCTGACTAGTTTTTTGGCTCCTCCGTCGGCTCGGTGTCCTCCTGGATGTCCGACTGGAGGTCCGGCGACTCGAGTTCGGAGGTCTGAGCAGCGCGACCTTTAGCAGGGGAAGCGGACTTCTTCGGGCAGACCGCGGACACATGTCCAGCTCCGCCACAGAAGAGGCAGAGGTTGTTTGCAAACCGACGCTGCCGTTCTTCCTGGGTCAGCTTCCCATCCTTACCCAGCTTATCCGAGTAGGGCTTGGAGGTCGGCTTGGCCGGGGTCTTAGAAGGGGTCGAAGGGTTGCACGAGGTGGGGGCGGACAATGTGGAACTTCCGGCAGGAGTCGACGACTTGTATGGAGGTCCGGCCCTTGGTTCCGAGGCGGTCTTTGCAGGGGTTGCCGACGACTTGTGGCTGCCCAAAGACTCCCTGGCTTGCTCCGTCTTGCGTTCCCAGTACCGATGGTCTAGGGACTGCGTGAGGTTGCGGAGTTCCTCCAAGGAATCCGGTTTCCCAACCTTGGAGATCCGATCCTTGAGTCGGGCCGGGAGCCCCTTGTAGAACTGATACTGAAGGGCAGCTCTACCCCAGCGGACCTGCGTCGCGAGCCGAGTGAATTGGGTGATGTACTTCGCGATCCGCTGATTGTCCGCCATCCGGAGATTCTTGAGGTCGTGTTCGGCTTGTCCGGTTACGTCGTATGGGCCGAAGTTAACCCGGAGTTCCTCCTGGAACACCTCGTAGGAGTATAGGAACTCCGGCGGGTTTCTGGACTCATGCTCTAAGAGGTACGGCTCGAACCAGGCGAGAGCCATGCCCTTGAGGTAGGAGATGGCGTAGGTGACTTTCTTCTCATCGGTATTGAACGTCCTAGGGCGAGCTTTGAAGACTAGTTCCAGCTGCATGAAGAAGGAGCGGAGCTTGGTGGGATCTGATCCGTCGAACTGGTCGGGCTCCCGAACGTTGCTTCGTTCAGAGGAGGCGGACGGAGTTCCAGTGTGAACAGCGGAAGTCGTCTGGGTGAGCCGGAGCGTCTGGGCGAGTAGCAGCATAGCCTGCGCCAGATCCCGTTGGGGGTTGGATGAGGGTGCGGGAGTCGGATCGGGGAGGTGAGGTGGAGGTTCGCGGAGTTCCGCGGCTGGTGCGGCAGGTTGCGGGCTCGACCGAGACAGCGCGACAAAAGGGTTGTTGGGGGACGTCCGCGGGTTGTCAGAAGGAATACGGGGAGGATTGGTGGGCATGGATTGGGGAAAGCCGAGAAGTGGAGCTCTGGGGAGGCGAGACGGAGCTGCTTCCGGAGTTCCAGCGTGCGACTCGGCTAGGGGAGACTGGGTAGAGACGTTGAGGAGGGGTTGTGAACCCGCGGGACGCGTGGGAGTAGTCGGATCCCCGATGGGGACCCGAATGCGACGCGCAGAGAATCCGGACCAAACACCTTCAGGTTCCGTAGACATGACGAGACCCTCAGTGTGAGTTCGGATACACTGTTAGGACGCGTGCTGTGGGCAGGCGGGTAGACAGAGACGGGATTCTGGAAAGGCCGGCAGAGTTCCGACCATGACATGGGGGTGTGGGGACTTGGCGAAACTATTGGTAATGCCCTGAGTGATCTCGTCGGGTGTCCCCTATTTACTAGAGTTCACCGACAAGGGACGGAAGACCGAGGTGTCCAATGGATATCCGAGACGGGGGTCCGAGGAACGAGGGTGTATTGCGAGTAGCGTACTGAGAGACGTAGAGTAACAAGCAAGAAGTAAGAACAAGGAGTAAGGAACAAGTATCCGAACTGAGGCAAAGGCTACTACCAGCGCGCCTTATATACTAAGTGAGCCTAACATATAAGGAAGGGGGCTTGCGTCACGGACATCGGAACTCCAGTGAGTCCGAGGTCCCTTGATGCAAGCCAAGAGAATGGAAGTTCTACTAGGAACTGTATGACGCCAGCGCAAGGAAAGATCGAGAGCATACTAAATGTGGAAAGTCCGGAAGTCCTGACGGAACTCCTTCGAGGTTGCTCTGGAGTTCCGGCACGGATCGTGACAGAGGCGCTCCAAGTTCTCGCTGAGGTCCGCGGGGTTGATGCCGCTGAAGGAAGACGAGGACGCGGCAGGTTGGCGGAGACTTGAACGCCGTGGATCGCGCGAGGAGGTTCCAGTTGCGCTGACCGGCGAGTCAATGGGAGCGTCGCGCGAGACCGGGTGGTCGCTGGGGCCCTGTGCCCGGGGGGAGCGCAATGAGGATGAGGTGGAACCGCCGAAGATATCGGACACACTCACGGACACGTTGTCCTCTTCTCCGGTGGTAGGCGGCGCATCGTGGGGGCCTTCGTCAACTTCCATGGCAGTGGGCGAGTCGCAAGTGGAGGTCCTCGTGGAAGCCATCCGCGAGCGCAGCGGGATCTAGGGACGCGAGCGAGGATGTCAGCGGTGATCGCGGAATAAGCTGTGTGGGCTTACCATGACACCCGTGAACCAGGAGCTGGTGGAGCGCTGGCTACGCAGCAAGCGTGGCGAGCTTGTGCCTGAGCCCGCGGTAGAGGGCGGTGGTAAGTTCACGGTGCGGAGTATGTTCTTCGGCGGCAGCGGCGGCCGGGCCTCGCCCTCGGACTCTTGCGGGGACTCCTCGGCTGGCAATGGCGACTCGGGACGCAGAATGGTCGGCGGGCATTGGTCGGCGGTTTCGCCACTGCGCACGGTGACCCTGACCTCCGCGAGGACCTTGTTGGGGATGTCGGAGATCCGGATGCCGCGAGCCATGCACACCTCGTACATGGCCCAGCTGTCGACCCGCTCGGCTGCGTGGAAAAGGTGTCAGTGGGCGGAGGCGGTCGCAAGCAAAATGGCTTACCGTGCGAGAACCGGTGCTTGTCGTACCAGGCCTCGTAGGTACACTTAGTGGGCACCTCCGAGTACCAGCAACCCGCGTGAAGGAAGAAGCACGAGTTGCACTTGGCCATGCCCTCGTGCAACACGCACCCCTCCTTCCCGTTGCACTTGAGGCACTGCGGAGGATCGTCAGTACAAGTCGCGAGGAGCAAAAGGGGCCAAACTCACCGTGTGGGTGGGCATCCGGGCACCTGGTGGATATGAGACCGGGAACGTCGCGGTGGACCGTGCCCTATTCCTCACCGGCGGGACGGCAGAAGGAGAGGGCGCCCTGCTTGAGCTGGCGGCACTGGAGGCCTTGGCCTTACCTTTGCCCTTCGCGGCGGAGCTCGTGGTGGGGCCTTCGCGGCGGACATCTTGCTGGCGGCGCGCGAGGACGTGCGGGTCAAGGATGCGCTGGCGGTTGCACCCACCTAAGAACAAGTTGAGCGAGCCTGTTTGGGAGGGCTCGGCGGAACTGGAGCGGCGGCAGAGGCGGCCGCGAGCTCGCGGTGGCGCTGGAAGCCCTCGCGGTACAGCGGGTTGGTCCATGGGGTCCCTTCGTCGACTTCGCCGCCGGCACCGTACTGCTCGCCGAGGTGCGCGGTGGCCGCGACGACTTGGTCGATGAAGGCGTCCGTGGCGGCGTCGTCGCTGCCGTTGTTGATGAACAAGACCTGTAGCTGACTGTCAGCGGGCTCGCAGGCGATGGGATTGTTCGCGACTCACCACTTGCGCAAGGGTGTCTTTAGCGAACACCTCCCAGTCAGAGGGGTCCGCAAGGTGGCAGGGCTCGGTGGCCATGACGTCGAAGAACCGCTTGCGAGCGGCAGCGCGGGCTTGAGTGGCAGCAGCAGACATGTTGGCAGAGGAGAGGCGAGCGGCGAGGAGCAGCAGAGGACAGAGTTGGGTGGCAGCGCGAGGAGGCCAAGGAGACTCACAAGAGGAGGCCAGAGCCTAAGAGGCAGTCTCTCTGGGTCAGCAGGACACCACCGCGAAATCAGGAAGCGCACTACGAGAGCGGCGATCCCAGACCTCGTGGACCGCGGCCCCACGGATCGATGAAAATGGCGACGGAGTGCTCGCGAAGGACGCGCGGAGTGGTGGAGTGCCTGTGAAGACCGCTCACAAGGGCACGCAGAGGTCCGCCTGCCATGCGGGGGCCGTCGCGGCGCATCCGCGCTGGCAGACAGAGAATTCGCGACAGGGCATAGGGCAAACCGCAACATCTTCGCAACCTATCGCCTTGCGAGAATGCTATCTATGTCGCCAAGTACCCCAGACGGCGCGAGAGGAAATCTACGGTCCCGCGCGCCCATTGGGGGCCCTCTCTGTGTGGCCTGGCTGCCCTGCTTCCTCACTCCATGACGCGGTCCCGTGACGGTGCGAGGGTTCGCAGTGCTCGCGGAGGTGCTCCAAGGCACAGACAAGGGCCGCGGTTTGACGTAGCATGTCCGCAGGTGCGCCGGGGTGAAATCTTGCAGAGGGCGCGTTCGACGCGCTTGAGTCGTCTCATATGGGGGCAAGACAATGAAAAGAAGATGCAAACCCTTCCCCCGCCCTCGCGCTTTTGTACTGGTTACTCGCGACCTCGCGGTCTGTTTATTGCATTGATATCAAGATTCGCCTTGCAACTACAGCTCTAGAACGCTATGCTACCCGGCCCCCAGCACCCCATGCCCCCCCCCTAATCACCTCGCGCCCCTACAAGTCTCCCCTGACGGCCCTGTGCACACCGCGCGCCCTCAGTAGTCACTCTGGTGGGAACATCCCGTCCTCGAAAGCAGTGAGCTCCGGCATTCCGTACCAAGCGGTCCCTTCGACGGACGCGATGAGGCTCCCCTCCAACTCGGCGGTCTCGGTGGCTGGGGTGGCAGGAGCGGCCTCTAGCGCGCCCAGGTTGCGGCAAGCCTCACGGATCAAGGCGTCGACCGCAGATGTGGCCTCGTCGGTCCTAGTGCCTTGAAAGATGTACACCAGTCCCGCGCAAGTCAGGGTATAGCGGATGGCTTGTGCGCAAGCGCGGAGCAGTTCAAGACGCGACAGGGCAGCGCGCAGCGTGCGCAGGTCGGCTTCGCGGCAGACAGCGAAGAGGCGGCGGTGGAAGTATGGCCGCAGGCCGTTGTCGACGGTCTGTGTCGCGAGGACGGTCTCTATGCGGCGCACCAGGGCAGCAACACCATGGTCGCTACGCGCAATAATGGAGCAGGCTTCCTACGAGTGCAAGGTCAACACCATGGGTGCGCAGACGAGGACCACAGGTGCTCACCAGGCTGAAGATCACCTCCCTTACGGCCGGGTACCAGTCCGGATGATCATAGGTCTGCGCTTGGCACATCTCCTCCAGGTTCGTGACGCGCTCCTCCAGTTGGTGCATCGCGAGGTGGTGCGCCTCCCTGCGGAGGTCGTTGAGCTTCTCTTCAACGTCGGAGAGGTTGTGCAGGTCAATTGCAGGCATCTCGAAGTCGCGGTGCAACCCCCCTTCACAGAGCGGCACTTATACCCCTGCGATTATCGGCAACATCAGTGATGCCGACTGAAGACAGTCAGGATTTCAGTGGGGGGGAGATGACGCGCCCAAGGCCTTGCTAGGCCCCGATTTGCCGCCTTAGCGGACTTGCGGTATCCTCGTGGCAGACGCTACTCGAGTCGCGGGCACTTGCCGGCCGCATTGCTCCTGTCGCAAGCTCGCGCGCCGCCCGCAGATGCGCACA